>PVLA01003921.1:0-193840 GCA_004027455.1 Hydrochoerus hydrochaeris
TAAAATATAAATGCAGCTACTTCAGTGAGAGAAAGGATGTTGTGTGTAGCTTGGCATAACTGACACCATCTTGAGCCCTGCATTTAACTAGTGCCCTGTATTTGACTCAGGAAAATGGAAAATTACTCAGGGTATAAGTCCCATGAGAAAAGCAGAATGAGCTGTACCACAGGAGAAAAATTAACCTGCTCAACAAAAGAAGATACAGGTGTCATCCAAATATTAATGTAAGATTCTAGCTAAATTGTTTCCAACAGGATGTCTTTTTGTGGTTCTCTATTTTAAAAGCTCTGTAACTTTCTAGTTCAGGGCCACTTGTTTAGACTCTGAAACGAGAGGGTCTGTATATGAGTGGTCCTGAGCTCAGCTAATTAAATTTCAAATTTATCAACTTGGCTGTTTGGATTCCTATATTGTTCATGAACCCACTTCAAGGAGACCTCTGATGCTGAAGCAGAAGAAGCACAAATTCAAACCCAGTCTGGTCAATTTAGTGACTTAGCAAGATTTTATCTCAAAATTTTTTAAAAGGGGGGAGGGGCTGAAGATCAGGGTGAAGGCCCTGAGTTCAATCCAAAAGGGGGAACGAGAAAGGGGAGGACATACAAAAGGAGACCTCTTATTTTGGATGCAATACCAAGCTACCTTTGCCCACCACCATCACCACCCCTTTATGAGTAAGGATCTCACTATGTAGCCCAGGCTGGCACTAAACTTTCATCTAACCCTCAGGCTTCAGCTTCCTGAGAGCTGGGATTATGGGCTTGTGCTACTATGCCTGGCTTAAGCAGAAATTTTTTTTAAGTTTCATTGGGGTAGGGCTGAGGATTTAGCTCAGTGGCATAAGCACCTGCCTGGCAAATGCGAGGTCATGAGTTCAATCCCTGGTACCACAAAAAAAAAGTTTCACTGGGCTTCTGGGAAGATGGAAGGGTGGTAAACAGCAGCAAATCAGCCTCTCTGATATTCAAATCCAGACATTGGAATGTAACAATTTGAGGAAGGAGGGAGGCGGATCCCCTGAGACCCATCCAAGGGAGAATTGGAGCTTAGGGTAGGTAAAGAGACACAGGCTTCAAGGCACAAAGAGATGGTTAAAGTGCACTTTCTGTGTGAGGTATGGCTCGAATCTACAGATTTGTTGGGCTTCTACAATTCTAAGTATAACCTCTTAATAACTGTACAAAAATATTTTTAAAACTATATATGAGGGGCTGGGGATTTAGCTCAGCGGCATAAGCGCTTACCCGGCAAGCACGAGGTCATGAGGTTGATCCTTGGTACCCAAAAAGGAAAAAAAAAAAAAAAAAAAAACTATATATGAATCGTGGTTTTTAAAGCTCACAGTTTCCTTAATACAGACCACTCAATGTAATATAATTTTAATATTTACTGGTAGAGTATTCCCTTATCCAAAATGTTTGGGACCAAAAGTAGTCCCAATTTTAGATGTTTCAGAGTTTGAAATATTCACACATATAGAGAGATAGTGGATGGGACCCAAATTTAAAACACAAAAGTCATTTATGTTTCATGTGCACCTTTTACATGCACTCATAGCCTGAAAGTAATTTTATACAATGTTTCTTGTGTATCTGCAGTTTGCCTATACCTCATTACATGAAGTCAAATGTAGAATTTTTCACTTGTGGTATACTGTCAATGTTCAAAATTTTGAATTTTGAAGCATTTTGAATTTCAGATTTTTGAACTGGGAATGCTATTCTTTTAGGGTAAAAGGAAAAGGTCTACATTCTTTTAAAAGGGACAAATGCTGCAAAGTTTTTATAAAAAGTACTGAAGTATTAGCAGTTGTTTCACGGCACAGAGTTTCAAATTTGCAAGATGAAGAGTTCTGGAGACTGGCTGCACAGTATGAATGTCCTTAACAACACTGAAATGCATAATTTAAAATGGTTAAGATGGTTGTTTTATGTTATGTATATTTTACAATGTCTTTTAGAAGACATTTAAGTTGACAATATCAGTGGACAATTAAAAACACATAGTATTATGCTAGTCAATAATCAATGAGCACCTACTCAGTCCTAAACACTTCACAGGCTGCTAGGCATCAGAAGTAAAAGCAAACTGGTTCCTGCCTCCTTTGCAGAACTTTTATTTTCCAAAAAATTAGTATTTTTCTCTTCTTTTCTAATCTGCCTTTCTTTCTCTTCTTTGGCTCCAACTTTATTACCTTTACCTTTTACCAAAGATGTTTTTGAAGAGTCACTTTTATACCCTATGATTTTGTTTAAATGTTCTTGCTTTACCAACAACAAAAAAAAAGAGACATAGGGATGACACAAAAATCCTCTGTTCTTCATTAAGCCTCCATACCAACTTCAGAATCTTTTAACACTAAGTATGTTTGATTTTACCCCCATTTAGACATCCCAACATCTTAAATTCAGCTAGCAATAATTAAGTTCTTTGCCCAATTCAAATTCTCCTCCAAAATAAACAGGCATAATGGCACCATGGTGAATGGACAACTGGTGGTCAACTTGTAACACCCAGCTGAATTAAATCAGTGTGGTGCTGGTTGTAGAGGGTCCACTTGAGGATTTCTGCCAATAACATAAAAAGGAGAACTGGAGAAGAACAGGTGGTATTTGTTGGTTCTCCTGTTGCCACTGGTTTTCTTGAAGGAGCTTGTGGAGCTTCTTTCCTGATATGAACTTGGCTGTTATCATCATCAGACGAGCTCAGGATCTTGTTGTCACTAAGAAAGAGTGCGGTTCACTTTGGGGGAGCTCTGGTCCTTATTTTGAGCATTGCTTCCTGGCCCCAGTGCAGATCCCTGAGCCTGGTGGCATAGATCCTTCATCCTGCTGGCACAGACTTTCCAGCTTCCACTGTTGATCTTTGGGCCTTCCCAGTGCAGATCCATGAAACAGACTTGCATGAGACATTGTCATGGATGCTAGGCCTCCAGTTGGCTCATGGCGGGCAGGCATTGTCATGGGCTCTAGGTCTTCAGTTGGACTCACACAGGAGATTGTCATGGGATCCAGGCCCTCAGCTGGATTCTTTGAGTCTTAAGTGTGTGGACAGATTACCTGCACTTTTTTTGAGTTTGGCTCTTTGCATGACTATTATAAAATAATTCTATAAATTATGTGTCCTGTATTAAATTGTTTTTCTTGCATACCCTGACTACAACAAGCACATAATTGTAGCTCCAACTATTAGGCAGGTGAATCACAAATTTGAGATCAGTCCAGACAACTTAGTCAAACTCTGTCTCAAAATTTGAAAGGAAAAAAAAAAAAAGTGTGGGAATTCTTATGGCCCTGGGTTAGATCCCCAGTACCACAAAAACAAAACACACTATTAAATTTCCTAGCTGAGTGTTGTGGTGCACAACTGTAATTCCAGCACTCAGAGGGCTGAGGCAGGAGGACTGAGGCCAGCCTGGACTACACAGTGAGTTCAAGACCAGCCTGAATTACATAGAGAGATCCTGTTCCAAAAAGAAAAGAAATATATGTGTCTTTTTCATTAGTAGCACCAATTCAAACCATTTCTTCATCCCTACACTTCTAATGGATTATTGCTATGTCTTATCTACCATTTGTATCATGGCCATTCCCCAGTTTCTTTTTAGCTATGATTTCCAAAGTCCAATGAACACCATATTATAACATCACTGCCACTTGATGTTTCTTGACTGCCAAAACACTCTTTAAGCAGTCCTACTTATGATCATGGTTGCAGCTATTAAACCTCCAATTATTTCCTAAGAATTTAGATTCAATCCCACCTTACACATACACAAAGTTTTCCTACCCTATTGCAACTCCATATCATAAAAGTTTCTCATCCCACAAATTCCATATATAATTTTTTTGTAGCACTGGGGACAGAAACCAGGACTGTCACACTAACAACATTTGCAATACTAGTGTTTTTCTTTTTTTTTTTTTAGTAGTAGTAGGTTTTGGGGGCTTTTTGTTTTGTTCTGTTTTGCTGGCTTTTGCATTTTACTTTTGACAACAGGATCTCGCTAAATCACTGAAGTTGTCCAAGTTGGGGTCAAATTTGTAATCTGCCTTTCAGTCTCCCCAATGTGCTGGAATTATAGGGATGCACTTCCATACTCAGTTTAAATAGCTGGCTATTGAGACATCCCCCAAGAGGTAGTAAACTACGCAGATCACTAACACTGTTTCCAGCACTAAGACAAAACACCTTATACACCTTAAAGGAGCAAAGGTTTGTTTTGGTTCAGTTTCAGATATTTCAGTCCACGGCTGGATGGCTCCAAGACAGAAAGATTATGGAAAGGCATGGCAGAAAAAACTCTCCACCTCATGATGGTCAGCAAGCCAACTGAGCAAGGTAAAGCCAGAGAGAGGGGAAGGGGCCAGGAACAAGACTATACTCTTCCAGCTTACTTGACTACTTTCTTTAACTCAGCCCCACTTCTTAACAGCACATTCAGCTATAAATTCATCAGTATGTTAATCCACTGATGAGGTTAGTATCCCCTAGATTTAATCATGTTCCAAAGTCCCACCTCTGAACATATGAACCTTTCTTTGGAGAATCATTTCTGATCAAAACCATAACACAGCAATCCAAATGGCATGAGGAAAAGGTATTTCTCTGTCAAACAACTACCACCATCACTTAACTTTTTTGGTTAGTCTTTCATTCTACTATACAATGTGTACTGTGACAATGTTTTATATATATATATATATATATATATATATATATATATATATGTCACATTCAGTATATTTTATACATGTTATACATATTATATATAGTATGTGTATATATACATATATAATTACATATCCAAAATCTGAAACAAGTACATGTATAACTACCTTAATTCTATGATGACTGTATTTGTTTTGAATTTCCAGAATGAACTCTAAAAAATAAACATGCTACCCTTCCAACAAGACTCTCTCCAAAACAAACCCCTAAAATGTTTTCATCATTTACAATGATATCCTTCCCAGAAATATCCCTCACAAATCAACAGAAAATTCTGCCCACCCCTTCCCAGTACTCAGCAATAGCGTTGCCTGACTGCTTTTAAAATACCTTAAAACAGGGGCTGGGGATTTGCTCAGTGGCATAAGGGTCTGCTTAGCAAGCGTAAGGTCATGAGTTCAATAACCAGCACCAAAAAAAAAAAGAGAGACAAGACAAGACAAGGCCTTAAAACATACTTTGGAATTTAAAAGGGTTAAAACTGCTTACATGCCTTTTTTTTTTTTTTTTTAGAAATTCACCACTTTTTTTTAAACGAAAGAAAAGAGCTACACTTAAAATGACAGTCTTAAGAATTACTGATTCTTAATGATGTATCTATTTCTGAACTTAACTTTAGGGTGTCAAACTTCAAGATTTTTTATACACTGCAAATTCTCTCTCTGGGTCCTGACCAGCAAAACTAAACCAATAGACCCTCCCCACCAGCAGTGCTCGTTTTCAGTTGTTTCATTAATCTTTTTCCAATATTTGATAGTCAAATTTTAGTTCTTTCATGAATTAACCAATTCAAAGATTTTGCACAGTTTTCCCTCAGATTACAAATACTAGTTTTCTTAAATTTCCTATCAGGTATTATTTATATATAATGGATTTCCATATAACATGGCATATCCTTTCACAATCTATTGTACTGACCTATGAATTCTTTAGTTTTTGATGTAAAAGGTCCTGTATTTTCTCACCACCAACACCTTTATAAGTATATGAATTAGGTTCAGAAAAAAGTCAGCAGCTCCAGAACTTGCATTACAGTAAATATTCACCAATATTTTCTTCTACTGTAATGCAAAGATATAGTAGCATTTTTCTTTCTTATGCAACTTTGTACTGGTCCAACGTAAGTCAAGTTCGGTAATTCCCCTCGTTTCATGACTCTCATAAAAAACAACCACACACAAAATTCTGTCCTTGAGATTTTTTATTTGATAACCAAAGCTTTCTAACAATGTACAAAAAATAGGTAACAGAAATGCTAAAATAGTCTAGGTACTAGGGCAGTCAAAGACTCTCAGAGCAGTTGTTCACCAACCTTAAATACCCTCAATAGTTTCTCCCAACAATTAGCACAAAGTATCAATTTTCCATTTATGAACAATTACCCCTTCTGAAAACTAAACATAGAAGATAAAACATGGGGGGACCCTCACACAAAGTTATTTAAACTTAATCTATTAAGAAAGTTAACTTAATCTAACAATAAAGTTAGAAAGTGTAGGGGAGGGGAGCCAGAGCCCGAAAGTGGGCAGCAGAACTCAGAAAGGCAGAGAAAATATTTAATAGCCAAATTTTATTATTTCTTTCATGAATTAACCTATTCAAGGATTGTGCACAATTTTCCTTCAGATTACAAATACTTCTTTTCCTAAATCTTCTTTTGATAATATGGACAAAAAGTCCGTGTGAATCTGAGTATTGGGTTTGGAGGTCTCATCCAAAGACATAACACCGAGTCAGAGGGACCAAGCAAGACACTAGCTTAATGTGCTAATGCCTCCACTTTAAACTAAAATATAATCATAAAATAATGTTTTCAATGGATTTTTTATTGACTTTTTTGAGAAGGGGGTCTCACTATGTAGTCTAGGATGACCCTGAACTTACAATACTCCTGCCTCAGTCTCTCAAATGTGAGATTACAGGTATAAACTACTATGCCCAATTTAAAGTGCTATTTTAAAACTTATTTTGAGGGACAAAGAAAACTGCTCAGACTATGATGGCAGTGAGTAAAAATTGAGCATTTAATCCATGAGCAGACTGAATTCAATCAACCTAGGTAGAAAATACAAACTTCAGTCAATTTAATACATGTTATTCAACAAACAGTAATCCAAGGCATATGCCAAAATCAAACACACTATCATCAGATTCAGGTCCAAAATTCCACATTTTCCATCATGTGTAGTGGTGTACTACTACAACAGTCCCAGCACTTAGGAGGCTGAGGGAAGAGGATTGCTGTGAGTTCAAGGTGAGCCTTGGCTACACAGTGAGTCCAAGACCTGTCTCAACTACATAATAAGACCCTGCCTCAAAAATAAAAATAAACTAATTTTTGAAGAAAATAAACTTTTATTTAAACTCACTATATCTGGAAAAAAGATAATCAAGAAATGGCTATATTAAAATGAATACAACTTAAAATGAAATATTTTAATCACAACAAACATAAATGGGATAAATGACAGGAAAAAGATGTGATAGTTTTATACAATGAAGTATTACTCAGCAATAAAGAAGGATAAACTTGAGGTTTTTATAGGTAAATGGATGCAATTTGAGACCATATTCATAAGTGAAATAAATCAAACTTGCATGCATAAATATCATACTGTCTCCCTAGTGTTAAAAAAAAACTGAAAAGTAGTAAGATCTAAACTGTACAATAGATATTGTGAAAATGAAAGGAAAAGAAAGTGACCAAAAGGAAATAACTGGGACAGGGGAAGAAGAGGGAAAAAATTATATGTATATAGGTATACATATATGTATGTGTATATGTATATATATATACAAGATACATAACTGCACTACTAATCACTGTAAGTTCATCAAAAAGAACACTTTATGCTTTCATTTTGATCATTTATTTCATGTCTAAATCTTGTAGTCTGAACAACCACTTCTAAGATACCAATATGCAACATTTAAACTACCGTTAATTTCCTACTATTTTTTTGAAATTCTATATCATTACTATCCTCTGTTTTAAGATAGATTTTTAATCCAGATTTATGCAATTTATTAAATATAACCAAATGTAACAGATTTAATTTAAAAATACAGAAATACTGTCCAAATATTATCAAAAACAAAAAATTCACACATTCCTAGATATAAATTACAATCAAGACCCAGAAATAAAGACAACTGGTACATGAATAAAAGTATTTAACAGCAATATAAAGAGCTTGAAAACACAGCTGATAAGTATAGAAGCTTGTAACAAAATGGGCAGACAATAACCTAACCAAAATATGTTGGTAAATCAGTACATTACTTCTGAAAGAAGAAAAACACTGAAAGAAATTATATTCCAATATCTATATGTACAAAAACCTAGTCCCACTATTCTCATAAATATAAAAGGCAAAACTATTTAAACTTTTAAGAGGAAAACATCTTGGACACCAGGCTAAGATTTATGTAAAAATACAAAGAAAGTACATGTCATGAAAAAAAGTTGACAGATTAATTCAACTACATGAAACTTCAGCACATGTATGGGTAGGGGTGCATGCACCATGCCTGGCTTTTAGAAAAACTTGTAAACCAGAAAAAAGTAGAATAGTGTAATTGCTGAAAAGAAAGAATTTTTATCTATAATTCCATACCAAGCAAAAATAACTTTCAAGTTGTTCTCTCTTTTTAATAGTCTTGTCATTTGAGAGAAGTTGGCCAATCAGTGAGCAACAAAATACAAAGCCTCCCAGGAGAAACAACTCAGGTGCCAGAATAAAACACCCTGGAGAGACCCAGAAGGAGATGGATCCCCTTGACACAGGAAGCAATTAAAACATAAAAAAGCTCGTCAAATACATGGGGACTACAACTGAAACAGCTAAAAATTATGGGAGACAGTGTTTTTGCGGCAACCCGCCAAGTTTGCGCTGGCCTGAATTTGCGCCAGCTTGAATCCACGCCGGGCAGCAGCGCCACCCAAACTCGTTCCCACCGGCACTCAAAGGAACCACAGTAGCGCTGAGTCGGGGGTTGGTGAGCCCAAGGGAGAGAAGAGCCAGTGAAGGGACCTTCATTAATCCACGGTCAGTGCTGGCAATGAGACCCACCCACCATGGAAAGGGCGCAACCAAATGGGCGACATGTTGGAATGGGGGCAGGAAGAGCCTGCACTGGGAGCGACAGTGACTTCAATTGGTTGCTCCCTCCCCAGAACAGATTCATGGGATTTGCTTGGACTGGGTCGTGCCCCTGGCCTGGACGCCATGAGCTGTCCCAAATCAATTCCCTGTGCCTAGCACGCACTAACAGGGTGAAAGCCCCTGAAGTTTGGCTGGCCCGGTGGGGAGGGGCAGGCATATGCAGCTGCTGCTTAAACCTCAGTGACAAGAGCAGTCAGGAGAGGGCGGAGCTCCCTTGCCAGCATGCTTCAGACGAAACCTGGCCAACAGGGAAGGGGGCTGACACCTGTACTTGTAACCCTGTGTGGAGGAAGCCAGGACCATGACAGGAGAGAGAGGTAGGAGGAGGCCCCAGCCCAGAAGCCTGAGAACAATGATCAAGGAGAAGGAAAAACAAGGGAAACTGAGGGCGGCAAACACACATCAGACATGGCTTCAATGGACATTAAGAGATATCTTCGGGACCTTGTAAACGAGCTCAAAACTGAAATATTAAATCAGGTAAAAGCAAGATATGAGTAGAGTAATAAAAGAAATGCTCTCAGGAAGCATCTCTCAGGAAGATACAAATGGAAGAAGGGAGGAACACAAAAAAAGGAGAGAAACATTTGATAAAGAATATAAAGAAAATATAGAATACATGAAGCAGATTCAAAGAGACTAACAGGAAATTAAAAACTCCATTGAAAGCTGGCAAAACTCCTTAAAAGAAACTAAGGATAGACTATCAAAACTTGAAGACAAGTTTGTAGAGTGTAATCATGAAAGGAAAGATCTCTTAAAACCAACAAGGAAACAGGCAGTAACAATACAAAGGCTAGAAGATGACAAGAGAATCTATAATTTAAGAATAAGAAACGTGAAGAAGCAGGAATACATACATGTGAATTACAAAGGCTATTCACAGAAATAATTAAGGAAAACTTCCCAAGCATGGGAAAAGAAAATGACATTCAGTTATGTGAGGCACACAGAACTCCAGCCACCTACAACCAAAACAGAGCTACACCCAGACATATAATAAAGATACCAGAAATTCAATATAAAAAAAGAATACTATAAGCCACCAGAGAAAAGAAACAGATTACCTATAAAGGTAAGCCCATCAGAATCATGGCTGACTTCTCGACACGGACCATCAGATCAAGAAGAGCTTGGAGCAAAGTCTTCCAAGCCCCGAAAGAAAATAACCTCCAGCCCAGATTGATGTACCCTGCAAAAATGTCACTACAAGTTGGTAGAGAAACAAGATGCTTCCACGACAAAGGGGAACTGGGGGAGTTTGTGACCACCAATCCAACCCTACAGAGAATACTGAAGGACATTCTAGAGAGAGAGAGAAAAAAAAAAAACAGGATTTTAGGAACAGTGGCAGAAAAGGCCTCAGTGAGTGGGGCAGGCAGTAGAATGAAGGAGAAAACTAGACAAACAAAGGCACAAAAATAGCATAGCAGAAATGAGGCAGAGAAGGATAACTAGAATCTCTAGAATAGATGGTCTTGATACACTATATTGTTAATACTGCACCAGGATTTAAAACTCACATTACTCACACCACTCTGCTTAGATGTATTCTATTTTATTTCAGTCATTCTACCTTTATTAGATTTAAGGGCACAGACAGTAATCCCGAAAATAACAGGATATAGTACGGTAATCATCCTTAATTTCTTATTAACTTAATCTAAAGCTCTGTAAAACCTATACTGTTTTACCATGACTGATCATAATTGAATCTAGTTTGTTGGATCGCTGTTTTGTATTGACAGATTTTATTCAAAGCTGTTATGATTGATAGTATCAAGTCTGAGAGTATAGGCAACTGCACTTAAGATGACAAGATTCACTAGAATATCCACTATGGTTTGATTATTATCTGCCTTTGAAGTTTTATACTTTCTACAATGTTTTATTTTTACCAATATTGTTATTTACTACTTTACTCAATTATACTGCTATACTGAATTATGTCTGATGATATAGACAGTCTATTGAAGATAATAAGAAACAACACAGTAATCATTGTAGATCACTTTGTACTGTGGTTTTAATACGACTTTTGGTTTCATGTTTTTATAGGAATTTGTTTTGTTTTGTCTTGCTAAGTTTTGTTTTTCCCTCTAATACAGAAAGGATAGAAATACATGTAGAGATTCATGCATGCGTAGCTGTTTACACTCTCACTGTTTGAATATCTACTTGTACGCTTTAATTCTGTAACTTGAACAACTATTTCTAAGAGGACAATATGTAATTTATCAACTAGTGCTTTCTAATTATCTTTTTTTGAAATTCTGTATTATCTCTACCCTTTACATGCTTTTGCTTCTCTTTAAATAAAAAAGGAAAAAAATAGTCTTGACATTTATACTGATGATGCAAAAACAATGGCAGGCAAAACTGTTAAGATCCTAGCAGAGACACCAAATGGAACATTAGGGTAATCATATTTTTCAAAACCAAGCACATGTAGTTATTATGTTTATTATTATTATTATTTAATGCCATTTTCACTTAAGAATATCCTCAGCTAGGGATTTAGCTCAGTGGCATAAGCGCCTCCCTGTCAAGTGCAAGGTCACGAGTTTGATCCCTAGTACCAAAAAAAAAAAAAGGAGTTATCTTCAATGCTCCTCTAGCCAACATGTCAAAAGAATAGAAGACCAAGGGGAAGAAAGTGGCCCTGGCCCCTGCTATTATGAAGAATAGAATAAGAAGGTAGCAAATCCTCTGAGAAAAGGCCTAAGAATATGGGTACAAGACATCCTGCCCAGAAATGACCTCACCAGCTTTGTCAAATGGCTACAGTGGCAAAAGACTAGTCTTTTACAAGCAGCTCAAAGTGCCTTCTACAAATAAATAGTTCACTCAGGCCATGGATCATCAAACAGCCACACAAATGCTTAAACCAATCCACAAGTACAGACCAGAAACAAAAGACAAAAAACAAACCACCACCATCACACAGGCACACACACAGACAATTGACCCACACTAAGAGGAAAGCTTGAACAGTGGTTAATACTGTCACCATCTTGGTAGAGAACAAGCAGTCTAAAATAGTAGACTGCTCATGATTTAGACCCTACCCAGCTGGTTGTCTTTTAGTAAGTATAGCAGTTCCCTAATGCTTCATAAAGGGGAAGACCAGGCTGAAACATTTAACTGACAGGATGATGAGCACCACTACTGCTTTCACACAGGTTAACTCAGAAAACAAGCATCACTGGCTAAACTGGGGGATGCTATAAACACCACACACAATGACAGATAAGATGGAACTCATCATTGCTGGGGTGGCAATGTTCTAGCTCTAATATCTGCGGCCTATATTGCCAAGCTGAAAAAGGCAAAGGCTAAAAAAACCCGCCAACAAACTGCATTAAATGTACACTGTTGAACCAGGCATGGTAGCACATGCTTGTAATCCCAATTGGCTGAGGCAAGAGGACTACTGCAAATTCAAGGCCAGCCTGGGCTACATAGTGAGATCAAGTCCATGCTGCAGTACAAAGCAAGACCTTGTCTCAAAAAAAAAAAAAAAGTGCTCTGCTGAGTTTTCTGTACACAAAAATAATTACAATCTGCTCTTCAAAAAGCATTACACTGCAAAAAAAAATTATTTTAATTATCTGTGTGATAAAATAAAGTTTCATTTAAAGCATTTCTGTTCCATACTGAAGTTCAATGGCTTCGCAGTACTGAAGGAAAGTATGAGTAAATTATAAACTTAACTGGCCTCTTTTTTTCATGCAACCACATTTTTTACTCGAAACAGAATGACTAACAAATTATGTTGATTTATATTTGAGTATTCAGATGATACCTTCTCAAAAATGAGCCTGACATTCAAGAGAACCACTGTTGTGTCCTGTACAGCTATCGAAATTTTGGTGGGGAAGCATAGCGAGAGGATGGAGAAATAAGAGACAATATACAGAAAGCTGAGGTCAAGTGGAGCCCTCTTTCTGGATGGGAAGAAAAAAACTTCTCAAACACTGTAATGCATTTATTTATACATTTGTCATCTGACACTTCTTTGCTTAACTAGTTCACCTCTCAGGCCCAGAACACCTGTTTGCCTGGGGCATTCTGTGCCCTCAGGGATATTCTCGGATACTTTGTGCTCTCAGCTCCATACATGTAAAGGATCACTAGCTCACCCACTCAGCTGCTCCCCTACAAATTTTTTTTACATTATTTGTTGCAAATAATCAAATTTGAGGTGTGGTGACACGTACCAGTAATCTCAGCACTCAGCAGGCTGAGGAGTGCCAAGAGTTCAAAGACAGCCTGGGCCAAACAGTAAGACTTTGGCTCAAAAACACAAAACAAAGTCAGAATCTTGAAAATCTCATATCGACCACTACTATGAGTTTGACACCTCACCCACATTTAAAGGTTTTTCTGTTAAGACTGGTGGTGAAATTAATGAATGCAATTTTGGGAAGGGTGTACGAGGGATCAAACCCAGAACCTCCTACAGGCTAGACAAGCACTTAGCACTGGTCTACACCTCCCAGTCCTGAAGGAGATTTTCTGATAGGATATAATGAGGTGTACTGACATTTGGAATAACTGGTAGCAGTACCTTCTGCTTATTTTTCTATATTTACCCAGGTGCCCCAAACCAAAAATGTTATCACTTATACTTCTTCAATCTATTAAAAGTATCATTTCACTATTATTCAGGATAAGAGTATCATTTCAGTATCTACAAAGCTAAAACATGTTATCTTACAATGCTACATTCTCACGAAAGAAAAGTCAGTAAACAGATCAGATTTTCAACTAAAGCACACTGTTTGGATTTACAACCTGCCACTCAGATTTCTGACCCATTTTTTTTAAACAGTTCTATACATCTTGTTTATAGAGCCTCAATGTGTTTTTTTGTACCGTACACCTTGTTTACATAGTACTGTAATTTTTGCTGACTGTGTGCATAGTACAGTATTGCAGTTATATATTCTGTTGTACATGAAGTACTGCATGCAAGAGTTACGTAAATAAAAGCAAAGTTGGAGTTTCTTTTGATCATTTCTTTGTTCCAAATATTGTAATGTACATACTATATTACAATTCCTCATTTAGTGAACAATTCATTTCACAATATAGTCCCAAAAAGTTAGCTTGATCATTAAATGGGGAATGTCTGTATTACTGACACTTGCTATACCGGTGTCTGATGAAATGTCAATAAATAACGAAAAGTTATGAAAATTTATGTTAATCATTTATAGCACATTCTAAGTAATTTTTCAATGTAAGTAAAGAGTTAACAAAAGCTCTATGGACAAATCTGTATCAACTGTATTACTAGCAACATTCATTATGGTAAACATTATCCCTGATGAGATAAATCTAGAGTGAGGGAACTACACAAATGAACTATAAATATACAACAAAATATTATTCTCAGCTGCATATGGGACATTCTCCAAAATAGACCATATATTATCCCATAAAATATTCTTAAGTAAATGCACAGATACTGAAATTATCCCATGCATAATATCTGGCCATAACCTACTGAAATTGGAAATTAATGGCAAAAGAAACTGCAAACCTGCATAAATACATGGAAATTAAATAACAACCTTCTGAACAACCAGTGGGCTACACATGAAATGAAAGAATAAAGCAATACCTATAATTCAATGAAAATGTGGAAACAACATACTGTAATCTGTGGGATGCAATGAAAGTCATCATAAGAGGGAAATATATAGCAATAAATTGTCGCATCAAGAAAACAGAATGAGCACAACCTAATGCTTCATTTCAAGCTTCAAGAGCAAGTTAAAACCAAAGCTCATAGAAGAGAAGAAATTGTAAAGATCAGAGCAGAAATCAATGCAGTTGAAACAAAAAATAATAATTAATTAACAAAGAATTAATGAATCAAAAAGCTGGTTAAAAAAATTTGACAAACCTCTAGCTAACCTTATCAAGAAAAGAAAGGAAAAAACCCAAATTCACACAATAAGGACTGAAAAGGGGGATATTACTACACATTCCATGGAAATTCAGAAGATCATGAATACCTACACTTTGAAAATCTCTACTCACATAGAGAGGAAAACACAGAGGAAATGGAAACATTTCTAGAACCATATGAACTACCAAAGCTCAACCAAGAAGATATAGCAATTTTGAACAATCTAATATCAACTACTGAAATTTAATTAAAAACTTACCAACAAAGAAAAGCCCAGGTCCTGATGGATTCACAGCTGAATTCTACAAGAAATTTAGAGACAATTTGATGCCAATACTCCTTAAACTCTTCAATGAAATTGAGAAGAAAGCAATCCTCCCTAAATCATTCCTGGAGGCAAGTATTACTCTGATATTAAAACCAGAGAAAGATCCAACCAAAAGAGAGAACTATAGGCCAATCTCACTAATGAACATTGATGCAAAGATTCTCAATACTGGCAAATAGAATGCAACAAATCATCAAGAAGATTATACATCATGACCAAGTGGGGTTCATTCTAGGAATGCAGGGATGCTTTAACATATGCAAATCAATAAATGAAATACACCACATCAACAGTCAAAAAAAAAAAAACCATAGTCATCTCAATAGACACAGAAAAAGATTTCAATAAAGTCCAACACATGTTCATGATAAAAACCCTTCAGAAACTCAGAACACATGGTGTCTACCTCAACCTTATAAAGGCCATCTATGACAAACCAACAGCCAACATTATACTAAATGGACAAAAACTGAAAGCTTTCACTTTAAAATCAGGAACAAGACAAGGATGTCTACGATCAACTCTCCTGTTCAATATAGTTCTGGAAATACTATCCAAGGCAATGAGACAAGAGAGAGAAAAGGAATAAAGATAGGAAAGGAAGAAGTTAAATTATCACTATTTTCAGATGACATGATACTCTATTATAGAAGACCCAAAAAAATCCATTAAAAGACTACTAGAGGTAATAAACAAATTCAACAGTGTAGCTGGATACAAAGTCAATGCTCAAATCAATAGAATTTCAGTACACAAACAAAAAACTCACTGAGAAATTATGGAAACATCGCCCTTCACAATAGCATCTAAAAACTGAAATACTTAGGAAATCAACCTAACAAGAGATATAAAAGACCTACAATAATGAAAACTATAGTGCTCTAAAAAAAAAAAGAGAGAGAGAGAGAGATTGACAAAGATGTCAGAAAATGGAAGGATATTCCTTGCTCTTGGCTAGGAAGAACCAACATTGTGAAAATGGCCATACTCCCAAAACTGTTATACAGATTTAATGCAATCCCAATCAAAATACCATGAACATACCTCACAGATATAGAGAAAACACTACTAAAATTCATTTGGAAACAGAAGAAACCTAGAATAGCAAAGGCAATTAATTCTGGGCAACAAAGGCAAGGCCGGAGGCATCTCAATTCCTGACTTGAAACTATACTACAAAGCCACAGTGATAAAATCTGCATGGTACTGGCAAAGAAATAGACCTGAGGATCAATGGAACAGATTAGAACATGCAGACACAACTACAAAGACACTTAACCACCTGATATTTCACAAAGTGGCTAAACATGTTCCCTGGAAGAAGCACAGCCTCTTTAATGAATGGTGTTGGAAAAATTGGCTCTCCACATGCCAAAGACTGAAACTAGATCCATGCCTATCACCATGCACAAAATTAAGTCTAAATGGATCAAAAACCTAAATATTAAAATAGAAACACTAAATCTACTAGAAAACAAAGTAGGTAGTAGTCTTGGAGACATAGGGGTAGGCAGAGAATTCATGAACAAAAAGCAAAGTGCACAGGAAACACTTCAAAGAATCAACCATTGGTGTCTCATATTATTGAAAAGTTTTTGCACTTCAAAAGAAATCACCAACAGAGTAGGGGGTGGGACACGCACAGAATGGGAAAGAATTTTAGCCAGCAACCCCTCAGAAAAAGGACTTATATCCAGAACACATAAAGAATCGAAATACATCAAGCCCCCCAAATTCAAAGACCCTCTTCAAAAATGGACATCTGAGATGAACACACAGTTCTCAGGGGAAGATATACAAATGGCAAATAAATACATGAAGAAATGTTCACCATCACTGGTCATTCAAGAAATGCAAATTAAAACAGCATTGAGATTTCATCTCACTCCCAGAAAGAATAGTTGTCATCAAAAAAGCAACAGATAACAAATGTTGGCAAGGCTGCCAGGGAAAAAGGAACAGTGTTCCAATGTTGTTGGAGTGTAGACTGGTGCAGCCACTATGCAAATCACTATGGAGATTTCTCAGAAGACTGATTGGAAGTTCCATTCAATCCAGCTATTCCCCTCTTCGGTATTTTCCCAGAAAAACTGAAAAGGTCATAACACAGTGATATATGTTCATAGCTGCACAATTTGTATTAGCTATATATTGGAAACAACCAAAATGCCCATCAACCTCAGCATGGATGAAAAAGATGTGGCATTTTTCTACAATGGAATATTACTCAGCTATAAAAAAGGATGATCTTGAGGCCTTCACAGGTAAATGGAGACAACTTGAGACTACCTTCGTAAGTCAAATAAATAAGAATCATATTTATAAATATCACATTGTATCTCTAGTGCAAAAAGTAATAAGAAATGCAGGAGTAATAAAACCCAAAATGTGTAATTGCTATTGTAAAAAAGAGAGGAAAAGAAAGTGCTCTAAGGGATATAACTGCATGTATGTTTAAGTGAGTAGGATTGATACCCATATGACTAAGTTTTCATTGGATCATTGAACTGTTTGCAATCTCATGTTTGAATGTCTACTTTGTATGCTTTAATATTGTAACTTGAACAACTTTCTAAGAGGAAAATATGTAATTTATCAACTAATGATTTATTACTGTATCTTTTTTTGAAATTCTGTATTATTTCTACCTTTTATTCTGTTTCGCTTTTTTTCTCTTTAAAATTTTTTTAAAAAATCTAGTAGATATCATAAGCTTAGGATTCTTCCAGAATGGTGACTCTTTTTAACTATGTGCCACTATAGGGACCACATAGAAAGTATGCCCATAAAACTGTTACAAAAGATATCAATTCCTATTTGGGGTGGGGGAGGGAAAAGTTTCTAAACCAACTAGGGTAGGTTGAAAAGCAGTACTTTAGATGAGACTAGGGGTATAGGTGAAACAGCTTGCTTAACATGTGCTTAGGCCCTAAGTTTGATTTACAGTACAAAAAAAAATCTTAAATGTTGAAAAGATGTGATTAAGTTTAGGATCTTCAGAGGAGGCTATTATCGTGCATTATCTGGACGGATCCTAAATGTGCCACTTGTAACTTTCATGATAGTCAAGACTTTTTTTTTTTGATAGTCAAGACTTTTCTGATACACCAAATGCACACAATATTAAGACCAGTTACCAGAAGCTGGAAAGACACAACAAAATGTGTCTCGACTAGTAAGACTTGAATTTTTACACCTTCTGGCTTCCAGAACTGTGAGAATAGAAATCCGTGTTTTCAACCACCCATTTTATGGTAATCTATTAAAGCAGTCACAGGACAAACAGAACAGAGTGGCTGTGTGCCCACCAAATTTGTATCTCATTCATGGCACATCTGAGATGTCACTCATGGACCAAATGTAGCCTTTGGATTACTGCAATGCCTGGCATGTCTCCACTAGCATGCTGTTTCCTGCTCAATATCCTTCTATTTCAATATGATATCAAATCTGGTCTATCAAGTCTTACTTGTCTAAATGACTGCTAAACTTGAAGCTCTCCTATTGGGCACTGCAGTTATTGAAATAAGACAAGTACCCTTATGAAACTGAAACATAAATTCTCAGGCCTTAATCAATGACCTGCTACCCACTAAAGGTGGAGACATCTCTTTATCCTCATCCTCCTTTGCTAGAAAGTATGGAACATACCCTCCCCACTTATGTCCCACTCTTATTATAAGGGCTAGGTACACTGTAACAATAAGGCAGGGGGATTGCCAGGAAATGTCCAAAGATAATAAGGCTACTAATCCATATATGCAGGGAAGAAATGCCCTAAAATAGGAGGTTACACTCATGATTCAATGCAAAAGTACCAGCTCCTGGCCCACACCCCAGTGAAGTCTCAAAAGCTAGTCCAATTCTTTTGTTAATGGGACAGTCTGATCATCAGAGCTGTGCCTTCCTTAGCTCAAGTTGAAAATCTATACTCATCAAGTCCTAATTCTCCCTTCCACCTCTCCTGGCCTCAGCTCTTATTAACCATCTCTCTGATTTCTGTTTTCATGATTTTGACTACTTTAGATATTCCTGTGAGATGATTCATACAGTATTTGTCCTTTTGTGACTGGCTTGTTTCATGTAGCATAATTTTCTCAAAGCCTATTCATGCTGTAGCATATGACAAGAGTTCCTTGTTTTAAGACATTATGAATAATACTACAGTGTACATAGGTGTGGTATTATCTTCTTGAGATGCTGTTTTCAATTCTTTTGAAAATACTGTTCCCAGGAGTGGGAGTGCTAGGTGAAACAAATTTTTAAATATCTTCTGCTTATAAGGAAGAGGACCAAAACATTGAAATGGGCAGAAGAGTACATCTGTTACGAAAATACCATGTGAAGAATTCACATGTAAGGATGACATAACATTCAGATATTTCATTCTCTTGGCAATCACTTTACATAATAACAAGTAATAAACTTTAAGACATCAAAATAGTAAGCTGCACACTTCAATATAGTACATCTTGAGTTAAACAGAGGAACTTTTTCAGAAAATGGATCAAAATTTATAGAATGCATAAAAAAGCAGATTTCCTATGGTAAACACTGAATATAGTTAGAAGTCTATGACCTAGCTCACTCACGAAAGAAAGGATACTTTTCATCTGCTGTAGGCTTAGAAATCAAATATCAAACTTTTAAAAATATAAATCTAAACAAAAACTAGTATCTTGTTACAAAAGCATAATATGGGAGAAAAATAATAAATTTTACCAAATAAATTAAAAACTTCTATTCCCTGGCAAATAAATATGTGAAAAAATGTTCATCATCATTAGTCATTAGAGAAATGCAAATTAAAACCACACTGAGAGTCCATCTCACTCCAGAAAGAATGGCCAGGATCAACAAAACTACCAACAACAAATGCTGGAGAGGTTGTGGGGAAATAGGAACTCTTCTGCACTGTTGGTGGGAGTATAGACTGGTGCAACCACTGTGGAGGTCAATCTGGAGATTCCTCAAAAAGCTGGGGTTGGAGGTCCCATTTGACCCAGCTATTCCACTCTCAGGCATATTCCCAGAAGAAAACATCATACCACAGTGATATAGGTGCACCCATGTTTATAGCAGCACAATTTGTAATAGCCAGATCTTGGAAACAACCTAAGTGCCCATCAACCGAGGAATGGATAAAAACATTGTGGTGCTTTTATACAATGGAGTACTACTCAGCTATAAAGAATGATCACATTGAGATATTTATAAATAAATGGATGCAACTGGAATCCATACTCATAAACAAAATAAATCAAACTCACATGTATAAATACCGTATAGTTTCCCTAGAGTAAGAAAAGGTAAGAGTATATAAGATTTTATGGTAATCATTGTTCACCATTATATTCCTTTGAAATCTTATAATGTTTTCATTCATTAGTTGGAATGGTTTTATTCTGTTTTGTTTGATCTTAATATATGTGATGGTATGAATAGTTACTTTGAAGAAAAGACAATATGGCAGTCATTGTTGATTTAATATCATCTTGCTCTGAAGTCCTACCACGCTTTTGTTTTTCTATTATCATTGGTTGTACCATACTGTGTCTTATTGGATTTTAATATGTATGATAGTATAAACAAATTTTTTATGGAAAATGAGATATTATAGTAGCCGTTGTTCATCTTCTGTTATTTGGTTCACAATGCCTTGTAATACTTTCATTCTCTTTAATGGTTTTATTCTATTTTGCTATATTTGATATTATTGTATGTGAAGCTACGCTCAACTATTTCAAAGAGAGACATTATGATAGCTACTGTTAATATCCAATAGTCTTGTTGTGAAGTGCTGTGTCGCTTACATTGTTCTGTTCTGATCTGCTTTGTTCTGTTCTCTTTTGTTCTATTCTCTGTAAAATAAAAATAAAAAAAAACTTCTATTCTTCAAAATATACTTTAAGAGAACGAAAAGCCACAGATTGAAGAAAATCTTTGCAAGGCATATATCTGATGAGGTACTCATATCTAGAATAATAAACGGTTCTCTCAAAGCTGAGTATGGTGGTACACATCTGTTATTCTAGCACTCTCAAGAGCTGAGGCTGGATTCCAAGTTCAAGCCCCAGCCTGAGCATCTATCTTAGCAACTTATCAAGACCCTGTCTCAAAATTAAAAATATGAAACAAAAAAAAAAAAAAAAAATATATATATATATATATATATATATATATATATATATCAGTGCAAAGACCCTGGCCTCAATCTCCAAAACTTCAAGGGAGGGGGCGCCTCTCAAAACTAAATAGTACAAAACAAACCTTTTTCTTTTAAATGAGCAAAATATTTTAACAGATACCACAAAATAAAAAAACACAAATGCCATAAAAGCACATGAAAGAATGTTCATCATCATTAGAGAAATACTAATATTAAAAAAATAATGTAAGGATTAAGTATAACTATGAATAAATTAGGATGTCTGAAATGAAAAGGGGTAAACATACCAAATGTTGGAAAGGATACAGAAGGATTGCAACCCTCATAAACTACTAGTAGAAAGGTACTTGAAACAGTACAACCACTTTGGAAAACTATGAGTTTCTCACTTAAATATATACCTACCATAAAACAGAACCATTCTATTCTTAGCTATTTACCTTTAAAAAAAAAAAAGCAAATATTTATCCATACAAAAACTTACACAAGAATAGCTTTAACAGACAAAAACCAAACTGATAAATAGGCAGTAAAAGATCTTTTTCAAATGGATGGGGAAACAAGAAATGGAGGGAGGGGAGAGAGAGAAGGGGGAGGGAAAGGGGATGGAAAAAAGAATTGAAGGAAAAAATAATGATGAAAATAGAGCTCTTGAGCTGGCATGGTGGATAGGATAAGGGAGGCTGAGGATGGAAGATCACTGTGAGTTCAGAGGCCAGCCTGGACTACAAAGTGAGTTCAAAGCCAGCCTGAACTGCACGGTGAAACCAGCTCAAAAAGGTAAAAAAATAAAATTAAATTAAAAAAATAAAAATAAATAAATAAAATTTAAAAAGAGAAAAGAAAATAGAGCTTTTGCAAATGGGAAGAGGACCAAGAGTTGGAACAGGGAGAGAGGGAAGAGGCAAAAGATGAAAAACTAAAAGAATCAAAATGTATTTGATCTTTTATTACATTTATTTACCCCCAGGATAAATGTAATCATTATATAATGATTTACCCCCAGGATAAATGTAATCATTATATACTGAGGACATGTACTAAAACTAAAATTAAAATTTAAAAAAATAAAGAGAGGTTGCCAAGGGAATGGTAGGAAGTTGGCTGTGATTATAAGGGACCTTGTAAATGGTGGTATATATGCCAATCTATACATGTGATAAAATTTATAGTACAATACATCAAAAGCAAAAAGTCAATTTGTTATAATTTTTAAATTAAATATTAAAAGAACAATATCAGGACTCTAGAAAATGACCAAAGGCATATGATACACTTTAAAAGGCATTTATTCAAGAAAAAAATATGGTAAAAATAGTGGCA
Source organism: Hydrochoerus hydrochaeris (assembly GCA_004027455.1). Taxonomy (NCBI): domain Eukaryota; kingdom Metazoa; phylum Chordata; class Mammalia; order Rodentia; family Hydrochaeridae; genus Hydrochoerus; species Hydrochoerus hydrochaeris. Next base: position 22,641 of record PVLA01003921.1, read on the forward strand.
GGCTGGCATGTTTGCCTAGAGTAATACCAAATTCCTGCCCCATCATAGTCCTTGGGATGGCAATTCTACCAGGACAGGTAGAGAGAGCTGTGAAAAAGACCAGCTCTAATCACAGAGGGGGTTGACCTAACTTCAAACTATAAAAAACAATAGCAATCTAAATACCAAACTAAGTAAGACCTACATCACAGCTGCCTGAAGCTGCAACAGCAGTGAGGGCAATCTTATGAAACCAACTGTAAATTTTACTGGGTAATCTAGGTAATGAGACAGCTTTAGTAGACCTTGATAAATTCCCACATATTCGTGGATATTTGGAAAACTGTGTGCACTCAAGAGACTGGAGAAGTCCACAAGCTGTCTGCTCACTTGGTTCAATGTGAGGCTTTATTGAAGAAGAAAGTTAAAGAGTGCATTTGTAAACCACCTGTTGTTTTTTGAATGATGTCCCAAGAAACATCTTGGCAAAGGACAGAAGCCTTAGTGGTTCAAGATGTTTAACTACAACCACTTACTAGTCAATAAGGTTACTGACCCAAAGGTGGACAGCCTCAGGTGTCTTTAGGAAGACAAGTTTAAAAAAAAAATACATACACTCCAAGTGAGCCACTAAACAGCAACCATGATAACCTGAAACACAGCAGGTATCAGATGTGAAGAGTTGCTACATTATTGAAAATGTACAATTTTCAACAAAAATTTGAGCTATGCAAAGAAACAATTTTTTTAAGGCTAGCAAATTATAAAGGAGACTAAAGACAACATAATACAAACCATGATCCCTAAAAGGATACAGGATTTTTAAAATAACTATACAGGACTTTATGTAAGAATGAAGAAATTTTATCACAGGCTACACATTAGATAACAGTATTGTCAATGTTAAATTTCCAGAAAGTGGTAACTACATTATGGTTACTTTGGACAATTCTCTTCATAAATTCATGCTGGAGGATTTAGCTAACTTTCAAGGGAATTAGCAAAATGTGAACAGAAAGAACACTAATGTAAAATGTTAACAACTGGTAGACTCTAGCTAAGGTCCTTCAATTTTTCTGAAGGCTTGATATTTTTCAAACTAAAAAGACAAAAAACTAGAAACAAATATCTAACAATTGAGGACTGACTAAATAAATTCTAGTACCTACAAACAGTGAAACATTCCAGAATGGCTGAGAGTGAAAGAGTAATATATTTTTTATATTACAGAGAGCTCCAAGTAATGTATTCAAAAGATAAGCTATTGAATCTTGTAAACAGTTATATAAAAGCAAATACAACCACAAACACATGCAGAAGCACTGAGTCAAACTTCAACAGAAATTAGTAACAGATTTTTTTAAAAAGAAGTAATAATAAGGAGATGGAGGACGGTTTTTATTCTTTTATAATTTTAAATTGCTTACAAATGCAAATGAAGTGCTTTTTTATGTTAACACTAGCCACCTGGGTGGTAGATTGTGGACATTCTTTTTTCTTCTTTATATTGGGGGGGGGGAGTAATTTAGCAAGCCTCAAATGCACTACTTAGTGAATGAATATTTTCAAATACTTCTTTCAAAGTATTTTCTTTATTTTACTATGTTTTAAACAGAAATGCCTGAGGTACTGCTTTCTCTCTTTGACAGAGGGATTATTGTTTTAAACTCTTCTCTTTTATAATCAGCAACAGCAGTTCACCTGTATATGCCCAAACGTCATACCAGCATTCTCTATTTGAAGCCTCACAATCACTCCAGCTTTAGTATATTCTTAGTTAAGAAAAGTGAGCCACTGTGACATTAAGTAACTTTCCCTGGGTCTCATTAAGTATCTGAGCCAATCTGAGCTCTATACAGAATTTATTGGTAGGGCCGGGGGTTTAGCTCATGGCATAAGTGCCTGCCTGGCAAGTATGAGGTCATGAGTTTAATCCCCAGTACCAAAAAAAAAAACAGAACTTATGGGTAACTTGTAATAACTAGTACTATGCTAAGTAATTTCAGATTCCAAGTAACCTAATGAAAACTGAGTAGGTAGATCAAGGCCAGAATCTTTTTAAATGAAGTTTGAAAATGGTTTATTTTTGTTCAATGGATAAAACTTTTGTGTTATATAAACTGTCCACAAATACTGGATTGCAACACAAAATCCATTACGTTGGATAAAGGTATACACTTTTTTTTTTGAAAAATGCTGTTTTATTATGTTTGTATCTGCAGTAACCATTGTTAAAACTCCATAAAAGCACTGTATCCCCCCCATCACTATTCTACCAAAATACATTTATTAGCTGAGAAATTTGGGGGTCTTGGTGGTATTGCATAATTAATTCTGAAGTCTCAGCTTCTGACTTTAAAATTCTTATAAATTTTGGATTTTCAAGTTATTTTAAGATAAAAAGGTATTTATTCCAAAAATTCTAAATACAGGTAACATTCCAGGAAGATGTCTGAGTATGACAAGCATGTATCTCCTCTCTACCTACTCTTTTTTTTTTGTTAATTTATTTAAAGAGAAACAAAAAAGCATGTAAAGGTTCTCTATCTACTCTTAAAGAGTTATCTGCCCTAATCTTGTATTGCCTACTTGATCTATCTGAATTTCCATCCCTCCCTAGTCTTGTCTGTCTTTGAGAACAGGATACCTGTAAACTAAAAGTTCCTCTTCAGGTGAGCTAGCCAACACCGGATATATCTAAAATGGCTCTCAGAGTGACTAACAAACAACCTCTACTTTCATTATAATCCATACACATGCTAAATGATGCCCCCCTCAGCACTAGAGGTTGACACCTGCTGTGTCTACAGCCCCAAAGAACCATAAGGAGCAAAAAGAAGTTGACCCTCAATTCCTGGAAAATCTGTGCTCATTCTCAGAAAATAGATGAATATTCCTCCCTTTTATTTGACCTCCCTGTTTCTTTACCTTGTATTTATAAACTCCCAACCTCCAACAGGCAGACAAGTTGCTTTATAAGCAGCTTTCAAAGTTTTCCTATTCTTGAAAAAAAGGTCTTCTTGTCTGCTCAATCAGCATTGTCTTGTTATTGGCTCCACAATTCTGACGGGAAAAAGGGATCCAGTTTGGGCTCAGAAATTAGTAATAGTAACACTCAAGGGATACATTCACCCAATATGAGAACAGCTAGAACCGGGTTCCTACTTGGTTCATCTCCATCCCAATAAGTGCAATAAATTTTAAATCACAAAGCTCTATCTCTACAGATTTGTGTTGGGTAATATCAACTGCTTCTTCAAATCTCACTGTTTATAAAATACAGCTAAATAAGAAATTTAAATTATAAAGACCTCTTTATCTTCTAAATACACATACAAACATATACATGAAGACAAGAAACTTAAAAAGAAAAACAAAGTGAAGGGCATGAACTAGTCACCAAAAAAACCAAAAAACAAAAAAAACTACGCACAGACAATCTAAAAGATATATTTAATCTCATTAATAATGAAATAGAAAGTTAAAGCTATGAAGTGCTTTTTGCCATTATGACTGGAAAAAAATTAAAACTCCATTTTGCCTAGGCTACAAGGAAAAAGACACTGAAAAACAGTTCAATCAAAAATACAATTTTTTCTGAGCCATTTAAAAAGTTTACTGGATGGACAGATGTACAGGTAGATGAAAAGACGGACAAACAGAATGAGAAGTCTTCCTGTTGATGACTCTCTAGGATTAGTATATCAAAGATAAAATCTGGCTAAACTTATTTATTTTAATGATACTTTACCCTAACCCTAACAACAGGGGTGCAACTTCACTGATTTCTCCTAAAACTGGAATAATAGAAAATTACTTTCAAAACTAGCCCTATTTAGATGAGATCAAGCACATTCAAGTAGTTGGGGGTCTTAGCCAGGTCCCCATTGAGAAAAATAGGTAAAGGAAGATAGGAGGCTACTGTTTTGACTTGGTGTTTTGTAGTATAGTGAACTGGAAGTAGAGCCTTCCTGCTGAGCTACTTCTCCCATTCCTTTCAATTTATTTTGAGACAGATTCCTTACGTTGTCCTGGTAAGACTTCAATTTGGATTCCTCCTGTCTCAACCTCCCATAGTGCTAGAATTGGAGGCATGCTCCATTACATCTGACTGGAGCATACTATTTTCATAAGTTTTACAAAATTTCTTTACGTGTGTACTAGTTTGCTAAAATTTAAAGAAAAGCCAATTGCAATTCACAGAAACAGTAATGGCCAATAAATATGAGGGCAAAAAGGCACCTTAGTTCATGCAATGATACTAAATAATACTTACATAGTAGCTATAAAGGGCTAGACACCAAGTGCTGTATATGTACTTATGCATTTAATTACAACATCCCTTGACCAAGATACCATTGTTCTCCCATTTATAGGTAGAGAAACTGAGGCACAATGATTTGGCAAGGTCAGGCTGCCGGTAAAAGGTAAAATTCAAGACTAACAAAAGACAACTCTATAGAGTACAAATGTTAAATAAATATTCTAGACTGTCTCATAGCTTACTAGGTTGGGAAGAAATAGTTCAGTAAGAGCAGTAAGCAAATACTCAAGTACGTATGACAGGAGAATAAATTGAAATACTGGAAGACAACTAGATAATATTGAAAGCTCTCTAAAATGAAGTTTTCAAAGTAGTTAAGAGTGACAAACTGATACAAAGAGTGAAAAATGTCAATATTTATCAAAACTAAAAACATAATGTATTTGTCTGTATTTATCCTCCTTTAACAAAGCAATTCTAAGAATTTTCTTACAAATAAACATATACATTGTAAAATACACCCATGCTTGAAATAGAAGACTGAAAAAAACCTACATATCCATCAAAAGCAATCAGTACTTAGACTTTATAAAAATATAGAATCTTGAAATTACTTAAGTAAGTACCCCATTATAATTAAATATATCTTCAACATTATTAAAACATTCTTAAACAGTAAATCTTGACTTTCAGAAGGGACTCAAGAAAGTCTAGTGATTAAGTCTATATATACTATTTCACTGGTGATTCAAAGGATTTGTGAGTCTATTACTAGTTTTGAGAAGTGTGCTATATAAAGCTTTCACTTTCTTTGCTACAAAATTTCTTAAGCACGTTTAGCCCACAGAGCCCATTTTGTTGAAGAAATAGAGGTCAAACGCCCTGGATTGAAAAACACATTAACTGCAAGTTTATGACCTCAAAATGAGAAACATTTGTGTTTGCATTTAAAAAAAAAAAAACAACTAATTCCATGTGGCAGCTGATCTGAATCTTTTCACATTATTCCTTACTCCCTTTCCTGGTACATTAACACTATAGTACATACTATCCAAATTGAAGTTAAAAGCATACAGGGCATCATGCTGGGACCTAGGGCAGCAGGAAATCAAGCAACCACTGGCCTCCCTGGTGAGCAGCTGTGAGCCTGCAGCACCAGGCTGAGAATCAAACACACACACCCATTAGCAAGTGGGAGCCAGAGATCTGGACATCTTTTGGGAGGCTGACCACATGCAATGTAGCAAATATGGGGGATTTCCTTCTACCATCTCTTCAAAGGCAAATACTTTCATCACTGTTTTGCTTTGTTCTGATTAATGGTGTTGCTCTATCCAATATTCTAGTTTGTTTTGTTTCATGTTTTTCTAGGAATTTGTTTTGCTTTGTCTTGCTTTGTTTTTTTCTTTCCCTCTAATACTGAAAGGAGAGAAACACACGTAGAGACTCATGCATGCGTAGAACTTACAGTTTACGAGAACTGATTATATAACGCATGATGAAAAGAACAACTACTTTGAAGAAAAAGACAATACCCAGTACTGATACTGTAGTATCATGATGTGAAATCCAGCAATACTATTATTCTTTGTTCAGAGTGATTTTAGCCTGTTTTGTTTTGTTTAACTTCAACATACATGAAAGTATCGACAGCTATTTTGAAGAGAACGAGAGACATGATGACAGCCATTAATGACTTCCCTACTGTCTGGTCTTGAAGACCTAAAACACCTTCCTCATTCTGTTCGGATCAGTTTTATACTATGTTGTTTTGTATGAATTCTCTGTATGCAAAGATATGGACAACTATTTGGAAGAAAACAAGAGACAATATAAGATAGTGAAGATCTCTGGTTGTCTTGCTTTGAAAATTATGTCTCTTACATTGCTTTCTTATGTCCTGTTTTGTTCTGTATTTAATTTTACCCCCTTTAAAATAAAAATAAAACAAAAAGTATACCGGGCATCCCTGAAGTAAAAGACGAATTCAGAATTGTTCTTCAGCAAAAAGGATTCTACATAAACAGATTTAAAATAAACAAAGTGAGAACTACAAATTTATCAAAAGACTTCTACTTCTGGCCAAAATGAAGGTGGGAAAAAAGGATCAAATTTATGAAGCTAACAAACAAAACAGATTTGTGAAACAACATGGTCAGTTTCTGGACAACAAGCAATACAAGGGAGCAATGTCTGGGAGAGGAGAAATAAATGAGATGACCACTCTGGTTGTTTCTTTACTGCTGAAAATGGTTTCCCATGCAAAGGTAAGGACAGGGGAATGCAGGTCAAGTGCAGTCCCCCAGAGTTAAAAAGAGCTATAAATTTGGGTAGGCCAAGGCAGCTAGAATACAGAAGGTATAAAGTATGAGAGATGAAAGTTATACAGACATAGTACTCTGGAGACAGGTATAAACTCTCCCTTGAATCTCCTGATGAACAACAATAAGCATGTGGAGGTGAAATTATCCTAGAACCATCTGAAATAAATAATGGAAAAACCTATGCAGCTCAAACAGTGTCAACAATAGTTGTTGTTCATAAAAGTCCAAATAGAAAAGCCTCATAATATGAGTAGCATGCCCAAGAGTACTCAGAACAATATCAGCTCACTAGTGGGACAAAATCAGCCCAAGAGTAAAGGCAGCTATGTTCCCATTTAACAAAATGTAAAAGTAAACCTCAAAAGGACCAAACTATTTCTAAATAACTTAATTGTGTCTCACAACAAAGCTCAAAAAATCTTAACATGAAGCACTAATACCCAAAAGCTGGCAAGTATCTCACAACAAAGCTCAAAAAATCTTCACACGAAGCAGTAATACCCAAAAGCTGGCAAGGTACACACTACTGTACCTTACATCAAATCTAAAATTACAAAGCATGCAAACAATCAAACTACAAACCATAAACAGAAAACTAATCAGAAATGATACAGTATAACAAAGTTAGTCAAACTACTAGAGTCCATATGCTCAGGGAAGTAGAGAAAAATATAACTTGTTAAAGAAAGGCCATGAACACACACACATATATCTCCAACATTACAATGTCTAAGGTGAAAAATATATTGGATAGAATTATGGGCAAATTAACTATTGCAGAAGAAAAAAATGGTGAACCTGAAGACAAAGCAATACCAACAATGCAAAATGAAACACAGCAAGGAGGAAAACTGAAAAACAAAACTGAATAGCATGAATAATGGAACAACTTTGGATGGCCTAACATATGTATAACTGGAATGCAAGTAGGTGAGGAAAGTAAAAATATCATGACCCTAGAAGAAAAAATTCTCCAATTGGTAAAAAGTATAAAGTCACATGTTCAAGGAACATAACAGATTTCAGGCATAAGAAACATTAAAAAAAAAAATCCTATAACACATAACATAACATGATATGGCAATGACATGACATGACATGACATGACCCAACTGCTTAATGCTGGCAATAAAGAGAAAATCTTAAAAGCAACCAAAGCAGGAAGAGACATCTTACCTATAACGAAATAAGAGAAAGATGATAGCAAACTAATTTCCAAAAATAATTTAAGGTAGAAAACAAAACGAAGCAACATCTTTATAAAGTATTATAAAGGAGGAATATCATCTAGAATTCTATTTCAAGTCAATATTTTTAAATAAACAAGAAATAAAAACTTTTGCAGATTAATGTTGAAAAATAATTATCAGCAACCTTCACTACAAGAAAAAGCCTTTTAGGAAGAAAGAAAATAGCACAAGGTGGAAATGTAGATTTATCCAACAGAATGAAAAAGAAATTTTGTGTGTATGTCTGTGCTTGTGTGTACGTACACAAATAATTTTCCCACATTAAATCTCTTTGAATGATAACTGTTAAAAGCAAAACATAATAAATGTATTGTGAAACTGATAAATAAAGTAAAATTACAACAACAGAAAAGTGAAGTAAAGAAGTATAGTACCCAAGAATTACACTATTAGTTGATAGTTGACTGTGTTAAGTAAACATGTGTGATAGCTGATTGTGTCAACTGGAGTAAAAGAAGCTCAACTAAATTGGCTCAGCAATTATGCACCCCTAGGATGTGAAAGACCCACCCTAGGGTGGCTAGTCACCCAAATTATCATGGTATAAAAGGGAAATGACTATCTGTTTCTTTGGAGCCCCAGTTTTCACCTTCACCTTGGAAGTCATGCCCTGGCTTCCAGTGCAGCCTTTTCAGCTTCCAGTGCAGACCCTTCAGCCTTTCATTACAGACCCTCTGCCTTTCATCCCAAACCCATTAGCCTCCTGATACGGACTTGCAAGGGACACTTCAGTGACCTCTGGACCCATGCAGACAGACCCTCTGCACCCTTCTACATCCAACTCTATGGGTGGCCACTGCAAGCCAATCCTGTAAATTTTTTTTTTTTTTTTGAGACAGGGTCTCGCTAGGCAGTTCAGACTGATCTCAAATTTGTGACGATCCTCCTGCCTCAGCCTCCCGAGTGCTGGGATTACAGGTGTGTGTCATCAAGCTATAAATTCTTATGTATTTGTATAACATGCATTATATCTGTTTCTCTACTAAATACTGACTGATACATGTATACTCTAAACCTTAAAGTAACTACTTAAAAAAACAGAACATGCATAGCTAAAATAAGCTAGCAAAAGAATTTTAAAAAGGATTCATAAAAACTACTCCATAATAAACACAGTAAAAGGCAGAAAAAGAATAAAACTTATGGAATAAATAGGAAACCAGAGGACTAACAGGCTCAAACTCAGAGATTAGTTTCTGGTTTTCCAAACAAGATGCCCATACACTAATTTTCCCGGCTACTCCCCTTTACACACAAATACTCTGGAAATTACTGAAAAGGCAATAAATGATAAAAGAACTTTGAAACCTAGAAAAAAAGGAAGCATACCCTTCAGGGACTCCAAGAGTAGAAGAAAGGCAACATAGTGAGTTTCATGGGCTTTCTCTTTATTTCTCACACACCCTAGCATAAACACCGAACTGGGTCATAGAGATACCTTCAACTCAGAACCACCAACAGGCATGAGGAAGGCACAAAAAGCACAATTAAAGTACAAGTAGGCAAGACAATCCATCCCCAGCAGCAGTGAGAAAGGCCCAGGACATTCCAAGTCCCCACAACTGCAACCACCATACTGATGTACTTACTACCTGATTCCCAGAGACAACAGCAAAGTCAAGAGTCAATCCATCTTTTTCTCCACAAGGGTACCAATACATAGGTCTGGTATGGTAGATACTTTTAAAACAACATTCAAAAATTAATCAAATTAGAAAACAGGCAAAAGAAAAGATACTTTATAGAAGTGGACATACAAATGGCAAACAAGCACATTAACAGATGTTCAATTTTAATCACTAATACAACAATGCAAATTAAAACCACAATGAGTTATCACTATAGACTTAGAATGATTAAGATAAGTAATAGAGTTAATACCAAATGCTGACAAGAATGAAAAAAAAAAAAAAAACTGGATCATTCCCACATTGTTAGTGGAACTGTAAAACAGTATACAGTAACCACTCTGGAAAATAACTTCACGATTCCTTCAAAAACTAAATATGGACTTACCATACAACCTAGTAGTTACATTCCTGAACATTTAGCCCAAAGAAATGAAAATTTTCAAGCAGACATTCATGGTAGTTTATTTTTAATTGCCCAAAGTTAGAAACCAACCAATGTCCTTCAACATAAATAAGCTGTGATACATTCATAACTAAAAACTACTATTCAGAAAAAAAAAGGAACACATTGTTAATATACACAAAATGTAGATGAGCCACAAAATGCCACAACCAAAAGGATGAAAGCTAAATGATTCCATCAAATTAGTGGCTCCCAAAGGTTAGATTTTGGGAGGTTACTTCCCAAAAGAGAGTAACTGAAGAAGTTGGTGTGACTATAAAGGGGCAGCAAAAACAAGTCTTGTGGCTGTACAGCTAAGCTTTGCTTTTTTGAGACATAGTCTTGCTGTGTTGCCCACTTTGGCCTCAAATTTCCACAATCCTCCTGCCACAGCCTCCAAGTAGCTAGGACTACAGGCATGCACGACCATAGCAGGTCATAATTAAACATCTTGATTGTGGCTGTGATTACATGAAACCACACCTGATAAAAGTGCATTGCTATACATATACACATAGAGAACTGAATATATATATATATATATATATATATATATATATATATATATATGAATGAGAAAGAGCGCCAAAAATGTATACATACCTCACAAGTTTACTGTATTAAAAAATGTCTGTAGCCTAATGGCCACCACTTTGAGCACCTCTTGAAATTGTGAGGCCAAAGTTAACTTATATTAATCTTATGATGTCTCTACAAATTTAGTATTAAAATATTTATAAATATAAATTTTAAAAAGTTTTTCTTTTCCTGATGTATGTATTTTTGGCAGATGATATACATGCATGTGCATATACATATATATATATATATATATATATATATATATATATAGAGAGAGAGAGAGAGAGAGAGAGAGAGAGAGAGAAAGACAGACAGATGGAGGGAGTCTGGGAGGCGGCAGGCAAGCTGATATCTGAATAAGCTTCACCAATGTCAATTTCCTGGTATTGCTATTGTGCAGTTACATAACTAAATAACCACTATGATTTGTGTCTAGATGTCCCTCTAAAACCTCATGCACTTTGAGATGGGGCTTTTTTTGGAGGTAGCTGAATCTAGCGTCTGTGACTGATTCACAGTTCAATGCTGGGATTAAAAGGTGCTGGGATTAAGGGTGGGTGATTGCTGAATCAGTCCACCAAATGGAATGGCCCTAATCCCAGCAGTCTGGATAAAATAAAAGGGGCAGAAAGAGGCTTGTTTCCTGTCTCTCTTGTTGCTTTTGCAGTCTTCTGCCAATATGAACAGTTGCCCCTCTGCCACACCACCTTGCCTTAGAGGCAGTCAATTATGTACTGAAACCTCTACAAACTGTGGGCTAAATTAAATAAACCTTTCCTCCTTTAACTTTGGGTGTCAGGTATTTTTTTCTCTGCAATGAGAAAAGTAACTAAGACAACTATATTGTACAGTTGATCAAGATGTTTACATTTGGGGAACTGGGCAAAAACTACTTTAAAATTCCACTGTATATTTCTTTGCAACTATCTATGAACCTGTAATTATTTCAACAAAAGTTTTAGAGAAAATTAAAAAGAAAAAGACAGAGTTTACCAGTTTGAATAAAAAAAAAAAATCAAGACCCCCAAGAAGCTGGGCATGGTGGCTCACACTTGTAATCCCAGCACTCAAAAGGAGACTGAGGCAGGAGGATTGTTGAGAGTTCAAAACCAGCCTGGGACAAAAAGTGAATTCAAGGCCAGCCTAAACTTCATAGTGAGAAACTGTCTCAAAAAGACAAAAAAAAAGAAAATTTCAACGCTCCCTACTCAAAGTAATTCCTCCTTTTTAAGATTTATCATAATATTTATATTATTCATGGCATAGCTCTCCAATTTTTGTAAGAGTTGCATTATAGCAAAAATCATGAACCATTTACCTGTGCAAACTGCCATCTCCCTTCCCACCTATATATGCAACCTTTCTAGAGCTCCAGTGGTGCAATCGGTTAGCATGCTGTATGTATGTATGTATGTATATATATATATATATATATATATGCAGCCTTTCTCCTAGTATGTGAATTAAATTTTAATGGCTAAATCAGGAATCTGAGGTGTCTTTCAACTGTGGTTTCTTTAAAAATTAATCTAGTTTATTAGTTCAAACTGTTAATTTACACAAAAATCATGTAGTTATACTAACACAATTAAAGTAAGATTTTACTTAATAAAGCAGCATCTTTTAAACTGAGGTCCTTGTGCATTCTCTGTAATCTCAGAAATCCTTATAGGAAAATTTTTCATTGTATTGTGTAATTTAAAGTATAATTTAGAAATATCTGATGAAACAGTCTCATATTTGGATGACTATCCAAATACTACATGAAAGCTAATTCCCACACTTCACAACTATATTGACACCAATCAAAGCTATTTTGGGTAGCAAATTATACCAAAACTAAAAGCCAAAGGAAATAAAGTACAAAATATAAGAGATTCACACAAGTTGTAACAGAGAAAAACTGTAGATGAACTCAAGCAGCACATAACGGTACTGCCATATCATGAGATAACTATACACTGCTTTTCACTAGGCTGGGAAATGATCAAAATTCAAAGTATGTACAGGTGAACTGAATGTTTATCTGTTTTACACTTTGCAAAAGTCAAAAAATAGGTGAAGTCTCCTAAACTGGAAATGTCTTTTCTATCTTCTGTGGTCCACAACAAACATTAAACACATGTTTAAGAAAGATTCCCCAGTTCTTTATGGGGGACAAAGAGATCAGCTGTCAGTGTCTTCTAGAGTAAAATGATGTTTTTATGAAAACAGACATTTGTCTCTAACAGCAATTAGAAACACAATCCAAGGCCATCACTGATGTACATCAGAAGGTGTTGACCACAGCAATAAACTGGGCTGGGTCTCAGAGTTGAAGACCCTGTCTCAAAAAACCAAAAATAGTAATAACGAAAATTTTTTTAAAAATCTATAGTGACAATTGATATAATGGTTACCTCTGGTAGACAGAAGAGAGGCAACAACTTAAGAAGTGCTTCAGGAATACCATTACTGTTTCATTGCCTGATCTAGGATAGCATTTTAAATTTAAAAAAAAGTTTACTATGTAATAATTCAATGAACAACACACTTATGTGAACTTAAATGTGTCTAAATTATGCTTCAATTAAAAAAAGCTTTACTCCTCATGCAAGAGACTCTCTGGTTAAATATGACAATTTGAACTGGGTTTGTCTCTGTTCCCTCCTAATATCTCTGAAATAAAGAGTGAAGGAATTATAAAAGCAAACCTTAAGAATAAATAAAAACAGGTAAAACTCTTGAAGACATTGGTGTAGGCAGACTTTATGAACAAAACCTCGATTGCACAGCAACTATCTATCACAAAGAGTCAACAACTGGGATTTCATCCTATTGAAAAGTTTTTGCATAACAAGAGAAACCACCAACAGAGTGGAGACAACCCACAATGTGGGAGGAAATGTTAGCCAGCTGTTCCTCAGACACAAGATTACTATTGAGAACTTGTAAAGAATTTAAAAAAAAAAATCAGTCCTCCCAGATTTAAAGACCTAAGCTAAAAATCAGCATCTGAGATGAATACACCTCTCAGATAAAGAAATACAAACAGCAAATATATGAAAAAATGTTCAGCATCGCTCATCGTTCAAGAGATGCAAGTTGAAACAACAGAGATTCCACCTCACCCCAGAAAGAATGGCTATTATCAAGAAATCAAGCAATAACAAATGCTGGAGGGGATGTGGGGAAAAAGGAACCCTTCTCCACTGTTGATGGGAGTGTAGACTACTAGTGCAACCACTCTGGAAATCAACATGGAAATTCTTCAAAAAAGTTGTATTGGATGGAGGTCTCATTTGACCCAGCTATTCCTCTTCCGAGTTGTCTTCCCAGAAGAATTTTTTAAAAAACTACCACAGTGATATATGTGCACCCATGTTTATAGCAAGATGTTGGAAACAACCCAAATGCCCATCAACCAAAGAATGAATAAAAAAAGATGTGATGGATTTATGCAATGAAGTACTATGCAGTCATAAAGAAGGATAAACTTTGCCTTTCATAGATATTAGAGACTATACTCATAAGTGAAATAAATTAGAATCACATTATAAATATAGTCTCCCTAGTGTGAGAAGCTAAAAGAAATTGTATTTATATAAATGAAAGATAGTTAAGATAGTTACATTACTAATTTCTCTTAGTTCATTAAAAAGATTTGTGCTAATATTGTTTGGACAGTTTGTGCTAATATTGTTTATGCTAATATTATACTCTGAATAACTAAAGATAACAAGATGTAGTATAATAACCATTGCTACCCTTTGATAAGATTTTTGGCACAAGAGCAAAGAAAGAAAAGAGACCTTTATTGTGGGCACAGGAGGGCTACAGAGACACAAGCACCCTCTGAGCGAACAAAGGAATGAGCAGGCTTTTATCAAATTACAATTGGGAGGGGTTTGGAGCTGGGCAAAGGGGTCTTGTATGTGTTGGGTTGGAGGCCATTTGGGTGCATGGGACTGGGAACAGGAAATTTATTGTTGAGTCAGGGGAAGAAGAAAAAGAAAGATAAGTTGTTTTCTGGCTCCTATGCCATCTCAGACCACTGCCACGATGGCTTGGATAATTTTACATGGGCAAGGACCCATCACCCTCTAATTATCTTGTTTTAAAATTGTTTCATTTTTTCTCTTTAAAATGAAAAACATAAATAAAAGTATGGCAGGTTACATTCTCCAAAATGGGCCACAATATCCCCCACCTCACATGCTTTTCTACAGTGTGAACTTACCCCTACCCCACCAAGAGATGTGGTTTGTCCCCTCCCCTAGGATCTATGTGCACTTGTGACTTTACACACGATGAAGAAGCCATAATGGAATAAGACACTATAACCCCACCTTTACTCAGTCTCCCTGTGACAAGAGTCATCACAGCTGACACCCCAAACACTGAAGTAGAAGAGACACTCCAACTGTTCTCTTTCCAAATTCCTGATCCACAGATCCTGTGAACATAATAAACTGATCATCTGGGGATGGCCTATTATAACCCAACAGATAGGTACAGAAATAACAGACCAAGCAAGTCAATGAAATTCTGAAAGAAAAAAAAAGTAGATAAAATGGTAACACACCAGGCATGGTAGCACAAGTCTGTGATCCAGCACTCATGAGACTGAGGCAGGAGGATTCCTGTGACTTTGAGGCCAACCCAAATGAGTTCAAGGCCACCCTGTCTCAAAGATAATAATTAATCAATTAATTAATTAAATGAAAACTAATTAGATCTAGAGAACTGCTCTTCCAGACCAGGATGCTCCTTTTTAATTACCTTCCTTCTTTATTACCTTCCCCCAATCCCAACAGAAGACAGCAAATTTAACTCTAGGGAAATGCTAAGTAAAAACAGAAACACCAAGCATAGGTCAAGGTGAGGAATAGCTCACAACCTACTTCTACAATGAGCATTAGCTATCAGACTTATGCTTCTTACAGCACCTTCTTGCAGGGTAAGAAGGACTGGAATTTAAAGCCAATTATTAAAATGACCAAGTGGCACAGGCCAAAAAGAAAGCAGTCAAGGATGCAGCTAATTAATAGAAAAAAACTAACAAATTACCTAATGTATGTGACCATCTGGAGGCTGTACACTTACATGAGAAAGGCATAGAACACTGAAACAACAAAGCCAATTCATGACTCAAAATTTGTACATAAAAATTTTACCATGGCAAACAGCACTTATTTATATAGTCTGAAGCTAAATATTGGTTTAACATAAGAACATAACACTAACAAGGGGAAAGAAATGTGAATTGGGGGGTTGGGCAGGGAAAAAGTTATCTTCCTTAGTAAACAAATATCTAAAACTGAGGAAACTAAGAAATGTCAGCATTGATATTAAATGTAATGATAAATATAAGAGCTACAGGAATAGAAACACTATAGAAAATACAACTATTATTTTATTTAAAAGTAAAACTAGAACTGTACACTGTAAATTATAACATCAATGTAATATATAATTAAATTATCTAACATCAATACAAAAAGTTAACTTAATTTCAAAAAAATTATTATTGTTCAGTATGAGTTTTGATACATAAGAAAGACTATTACTGCTAGACATGGTGGAAAAGTCTGTGAGGCAACAAGAATTAAGCTTGGACTGACTGTATAGTATGACTCTACCTCAGAAAACAGCAAAAACAAAAAATTATGATAACCTAATACAAATTAAAGTGATGATGTTAATAAGCAAGTTTTATTCTGAGACTAAAGTTAATATAAAGCACAGAGTATGAGCAAAAGAAAGAAAAGAAAGAGAGAGGGAGGGAGGGAGGGAGAGAGGGAGGGAGAGAGACAGAGGGAGAGACAGAGGGAGAGACAGAGGGAGAGACAGAGGGAGAGACAGAGGGAGAGACAGAGGGAGAGGGAGAGGGAGAGGGAGAGGGAGAGGGAGAGGGATAGGGAGAAAGAAAAAAAGAAAAAAGAAAGAGAAAGAGGAGAAAGATAGATAGATAGATAGATAGATAGATAGATAGATAGATAGATAGATAATTCTAAGCACAAAGAACAACTGGTTCTACCTCTACAGGCTAAGGGACAGCTTCAGAGAAGGAGAAAGAAAAAGAAAAAAGAAACATCTTAAGATTCTAAGTGTTCCATGCCAGAAAAAACTATGGCCCCAAACCACTGCCTGACCACTGTCCACAGGCTACTGGCACTAAAGGGCGTTACACAAAAGGGGAGCATATGGGGGAAGATCCTAAAACAAAAAGCGAAATACAGAAAACATGGAAGGGACACATGAAAGATTAGGTTTTAAAGTTATGTGGAGGTCCAAATGTTGGGGGGCAGGGGGATTTAAATTCTACTTTTAGATGGGAAGAACTCAAAAGCTTGAGTAGAAAGTTCTCCATGAGTACAGAAAATGATTCGTTGAAGAGACCAATACCTAGAAATGTTAAGATTCCTGTATGCTCAAGCCAAGCAAAAGTCAGAGGGGGAAAAAAATTCATAGTCACAGATACAGGCATATGTATATGTGTATGTATGCATTTGTCTCTTATTTTTAAAACAAAGAGTTTTAAACTCAAAAACAGTTGGCACAGAAATATGATAGACTGAATTTCATAACAAGATAAATACTTTATAACCATGTTTTAAATGTTATGTTATAAGGAAAAAAAGTCAAAATTCATAAAAAGCAGAAAGCAAAATGAAAATAAAAGAGATTGTCTACTCCCAAATAGTTTAGGATACTTCTGTCCAAATCTTGCCTAAATATTAAGATAAACAGAGTTTTTTCTGTGGCAATACACAACACAGCATACAGATTTTCTATAATTAGTTCAGAAGAGTCACTGAAAAAGGAAACAAGAACAATAAACAGTAAAAAAGCAAATGATGCAGATGGCAGACATTTGAGCTTTCAAAATTACATTATATTCAAATATCCAATTTTCAAAGAAAAATTTTGAGACATGCAAAGGTCTATTCATAGAACAAAAGGCAGCCAATACAAATTGTCTCAGAAAAAAACAGATAATGGGCTTACTAATCAACACTTTAAAAGTCAGCTATTGTAAATATTTAAAGAACTAAAATAAAACATGTCTGAAGAACATGTCCAAAGTATGAATTCAATGTGTCCAAAAACTATTAATAAAAATGAGATAAACTGTATTTCACAAAGGTCAAACTGTAATAAGCATAATAAATGAAATGACAGCATATCTGATTACACAGAAAGAATCCTTAAAACTTGAAAAGAGGCCAATTGGGATTATTTAACCCAGAACAGAAAGAGAAAACAAGGAATAAAAACTGTGAAAAGAGCATCAGAGAGCTGTGGGACACCATAAAGTATACCAAAAGATGCACAATTTAAGAGGGAAAGGACGGACATTTAAAGAAATAATAGTAGCAAATTATACAAAATTTAAAAAATTAATACCTAACATTAAATTCAAAGAGCTCTACATTAAGACACATTATAGTCAAATTGCTAAAAGACGTGAGAATCTTAAAAGCAACAAAAAGAAGCAACTTATACAAAGAATCCTGAAAATAATATCTGATTTATCAAACATGGCCAGAAACCAGTAAGATAACGTATGCAAAGTGCTAAAAGAACAAAAGTGAGTCAAGAATTCTATATCCAGCAAAACTATTCTTAAAAACAAAGGGAAAATTAAGACAAATCTTGCCACAAGCACCTGTGTAGTACTACAGGTAATACAAAACGGAGTCATTCGGGTTGAAATGAAAGGGCACTACACAACTCAAATCCACAAGAAAAAAATAGAGTGCCAGTAAAGGTAACTACCCAAGGACTATTGTCTGAAATGTGCTCCCCTAAAATTCTTATGTTAAAACTTAACCCCCAATGAGTTAAGAGAATGGGGCCTTTATGATGTGATGAAGTCATAAGGGCAGAAACCTCATAAATGAGGGCTGGGGAGAGAGCCGGGGATGTATGTCAGTGTACTTGCCTAGCAAACACACACACACACACACACACACACAAATAACCTTATAAAAGAGGTGACAGGGATCTGTAAGTAGCTTCTGACTTCCACATATGAAGATGTAGCAATAAGGCACCACCAACATGGAAGCAGACACTATGTCTGCTGATACTTTGGATCTTGTGACTTCCCAGTCTCCAGAACTGTGAGAAATCTCATTTACACATTGCTGGGTCTATGTTATTTCATCATAGCAGCACAAATTGACTGAGACACCAGGTAAATATAAAAGGCCACATAAATGTCTTTTTTGTTTTGGTAAAAAAAGGGCTTAAACCTCTTTGTTTAGATTTACAGTCTAATACCTACTCGGCCATTTTACCTTACCTATGTTTACATAGTTTATTTTCTATGTGAATTAAAAGGCACTCCATTAAGCTGTAATTATGTAATTCTTTATACATTATAAAGATGTAACAATAGAACAAAAACAGTGCAAGGGAGAAGGGATGAAATACAGCTATAAAACAGCAGTTTTTGTATACTAATGAAATTTAAGTTGCTATTAATCAGAACTGAATTGTTTTACATTACTAGCTATAACTTCTAAGGCAATCATTTAAAAAGAAATGTATAGTAAAATAAACAAAAGGTAAATTAAATTTAGTCACTAGAAAATAACCAGAAAAGGCACAGAGGAATAAAAAACAAATGCAGAGCACATAAAAAACAAATACTAAATGATATATGTAAATCCTGCCTCATCAGTGGCCACATAAAATATAAATGGATTAAGCACTTTAAAAGGTAAAGACTGACAGAATGAATTTTTAAAAAGCAGGGCCCAATTATATGCTTTCTTAAAACACTCTTAGACTCAAGGACAAAAGTAGGTTGAAACTGAAAGGATGTTAAAAAAAAAACATACGTACCATTCAAACAATAACTAAAATATAGTTGGAGTGGTTACACTAATATAAAATAAATATACTTTAAGACAAAAATTGTTACTAAGGACAAAACACAGCCCATAAAAATGAAAGGGTCAAATCATGAAGGAAATGTAATTTTTAAAAAACATAATAGTGTTCGCAATAGAAGCAAAAGCTGAATTGAAGAAAAAGACAATTCAACAATAGACTTCAATACTACATTTCCAATAACCAACAGAAAACTAAACAGCATATCACAAAGAGACAAATGATTTAAAGAACTGTATATGAACCTACAAGACTTAAAAGCCATCTACAGAATATCCCCACACACAATAATAGAATATATACTTTACTTAAATGCATGTGAACACTGTCCAGGTTAGATCATGTTACACTAGGAAACAAATTTAGAAGGATAAAAATTATAAAAGCTATGTTCTATATCCGGGTGTGGTGGCACACCTATAATGCCAACACTCTGGGAAGCTGAGGCAGAAAGATCGCCTTGAGCTCAAGACCAGCCAGGGCTACACAAGCAAGTTCAAGGCCACCCTAAACTCTAAAAAAAACCCAAAAAATATAAAAAATAAAAAATAAGTTATATTCTCTGACCAAAATGGAATGAAATTATAAATCCACCAATAGAAAAAATTGGGAAAAAAATCTCAAATCAAAATATATACAACACTAGATCTTTCTACAACATTATGATGCAATGTATTACAAAGGAAACAAATTAACTCATTCTTAATAGAACAAATGCCCTAATAACCTGTATTTCAGAAGATTTTTTTCTCTTTTAAAAAAAAGTCAAGTTTCAAGCTCTGTATAACTATAACACAAGTTCAAAAGAATAGCAAAAAGGAACAAATTATAAAACTTTAGAGTTGAAATCAAGTATAAAAGACCTCCATTTTAAAATCATACTTTTTTTATAGACATACATGGCTGAAATCAGTTTTCCACTGCCTAAGATAGACTAATACCCCCTACATGTAATAAGTTTCCCTTGCCTATTCACATGAAATTCATAGGGAAACAGCTACATGGAACTTTTTAATCACTTTGTCTTAATTTCAGAGTTTTGTTTCGGGGGGTAGGGATGTTTTGTTTTATTTGTCTTTTTGAGACAGGGTCTCACTATACAGTTCAGGCTGGTCTTGAGCTCACTTTATAGCCCAGGTTGGTCTTGAACTTGCAAATGATTCTCCTGCCTCAGCCTCCCAATAATTTCAGTTTTAATAATTAGAAGGAAGACATTGTTTTGTTGTTCTTAATACGATGAGAGGAGAAAAATATTATGTTGTATCGATATATTTTGATGTGGTCTTTTGTTGCGTTTTGTTTGATTGGTTGTTTTGTCTTGTTTATTTCATTTGTTTGGTTTTTTGACACAGGGTCTCACTATGTAGTCCAAACTGGCTCTGAAATTGTGGCAATCCTCCTGTCTCAGCCTAAAGAGTTTGGGGATTACAGGTGTGTACCATCACACCCAGTTTGTACTGGTATACTCTGGCATACAAAACTAAAGAGTAACTGCTGTCTGACAGCAAACCAGAAAGTCTACCATTCTACTATATAATCTGGTATGTATTCCTTTAAAGAATGATAAAAGTATTGGATGCTCAAAAGCAAACACTAGTTATTTAAACCTTGTACACAAAATAATGCTAATGTTGGTCAAATCCTGATATAAAGAAGAGTTTTACAATGAGGATAGTTATAATCACTGATGATACTGCAAAAATTTAAGATTTTTCTGTAAATTTGCTGTTTTAACACTATCCACAGCACATCAGCTTTAGGTAAAAACTTCCACAATCTAAACTTAATTTACTATTAAAAAAAGTCAAAGGAGGATTCTCATTTCTATGAAAATGAACCAGCTTCATTCTTCCCAAGTCTTACCTCTTGAAACTAAAAAATTCCTGGAAATAACATAAGACACAAGCATAAAAAGCATCTGAAAAGTGGGAAAAGAAGCAGACTTCCTAAAGACCTTAAAACTACAATGAGGGAACAGGGATATAGCTCAGTGGCATATGCACCTGCCTGGCAAGCACAAGGTCCTGAGTTCGATTCCTAATACCTAAAAAAAAAAACTAGAATAAGATAGTGTGTTCCCCCTCAGTTTTTTCATGACCTCCCATATTTTTAGGACCAGGTACTGCTTTCAGAGATCTTCAACAGTTTTACAGTAAAACAGCTCCAAGAAAAAGCTGTTTCTAATAGCGAAAGTGCTAGAGAAAGGACAGCTCAGCAACAGAAACCATTTTAGCAATATACAACCTATCCTAGCTAAACACCACTGGAAAACACACACACACACACACACACACACACACTCACACTCACACTCTCACATATGTAAACCCTGCACAGTTTCAGTGGGGCTAAACTTAGAGTTAATCTCATATAGGCCTCAGCCCATCACAAAGCTGAAGCTGGTGTATTGGCAGGACAGAATACAAGTGATCTTACCTTACCTTCAAAAGGTGGCTACAGCAGTCAGAGCCACTACAAGGGTGGTGTTAGCAGAACAAAAACAGGCCACCGGTCTTCCACTGCCTCACACCAGGGTGTTACTATCTACAATTCCCCTACCAAAATAGTATATAAATGGGGTTGAGTAGAAAGTTGGTCTAGACCTTAATATCCCTGCTGTAATACCAACACTGGGTTGATGGCAAGGGTGAAAGATGAGCTGATCTTCAATAAGCCATTACACTAGGATACCACAACCACCACCACCCAAGATCAAAGAGATTTAAAGCTTTGTAAGGTAGTTACCACAACCCTTCACCACCACCACTCCTATACACAAAGGACTGGTATCAGTAGAACCCAGCAACAGGCACAATGCATACCTCTACATCAAAATACTGAACAAACATGCCATCCTCCCCTCCCTCACACCATATCAGACGGATCCAGTGGGAAAGCAAACTTCCATACCCTCCCAGCACTGAGACTGAATGAAGCACTCTTAAGACAAAGTAGTCCACAATCAGCTTCAGCTGTTCTCTCATAACAGTGGTATCCATTCCCCAACCTGACATCAACTGGAGAAAATGGTAAGAGGCACAGAGTTTCTACCCCACCATGCAACATCAGATTAATGTGAATTAACTCTCCACTTTGTTCTTACTAGAACAGCACAGCCCATTAAGAATTTGATCTTGCCAGGCATGTTGGCCCTCCCTATAACCCCAGCACTTGGGAGACTGAGGCAGGAGGATCACCACAAGTTTGAGGCCAGCCTAGGAGGTGAGTTCAAGGCCAGCTGAGACTACATAGTGAAACACTGTATCCAAAAAAAAAAAAAAAATTTTGATCTTACACTTCTCATTGAAGAGGCAACAAGGTGGTATAAAATGGTGTTCAACTTTTGTCAGAAGGATGTTGGTGAGGATAAAGCACGAGTTGAACTTCCACCCCATATATCAAAGCAGTACGACTCAATGTCTCACTTTAGCCAGGGTAATTGTTGGCAGGACCAAGTGAGAAGCTGAACATACACACCAACCTAGCCCTTGCCCTACACCTCAACACAAAGACTATTAAAAAAAAAAAAAAAGTAGGATCCAGTTTTCTCAAAATTCCCAGTGCACAATCAAAAATTACACAACATACCAAATATCAGCAAGGTATAATATGAATGAACAGAAACAAATACAACTCAACTGGGTTTTCTGATTACTTGACAAAGATTTTAAAGCAGTCAACAAAATACCTCAAACAAAAAATTACAACTGCTCTCAAAACAAAGGGAAAATCTCAGCAAATCAACAGTATTTAAAAAGAACCAAATGAAAATTATAAAACTAAAAACAAAACAAATGCACACCAGGCGTGGTGGCATATGCCTGTTGGCACACATCTGTAATCTCAGCACTAGGAGGCTGAGGCAGGAGGATTGCCGTGAGTTCAAGGCCAGCCTGGGCTACATAGTGAGTTTAAGACCATCCTGAACTACATAGCAAGACCTTGTCTCAAAAATAGTAATAGTAATAATAGCACTAATAAATAAACAAATAAATAGCAATAACCAAAATAAACTCTGGATAGGCTTAACAGAAGAGTGGAAATGACAACCAAGTCAATGAACAAATAAATGAAATCTAGCCAATCTAAACAAAAGAGAATAACACAGTGAAAACAGACCCTCAAGGACCTAAGATTCTTCTCTAAGTCCCAGAAAATGAGAGAGAATAGGACTGAAAAAGTATTCAAGAGACAGGGATGTACCTCAGTGGTAGAATGTGACCTAGAATGTAAGAGTTGGTAGGTTTCAATCACCACCAGAACAACAAACAAAAAGAAATTTCAAAGATGCAAAAGCTGAAAACTTCCTAAATGTAGTGATATACATTAAATAGACACAAAAAAGGTGAGTAAATCCCAAATAAAACAAAAGACATCAATACCAAGATGCATCCTCAGTAAACTTCTGAAAACTAAAGACAAAAAAAAAAAGCTTGAAACCATCAAGAACAAAAATGATGCGTTATTTACAGGGAAACACCAACCTGAATGAGAAAATTTATCATCTGAAACTATACAAAACAGAGAGAAATAGCACGACATTTGTCCAGTACTGAAAGAAAAGAACCATCCAATGTGAATTCTATATACAACAAAAACATACTTCAGGATTGAAGGAAAATACAGGCAATCTCAGAAAAACAATTTGTTGCTAGCAAACCTACCATGAGAGAATGACTAAAGTTCTCTAAACAAAAAGGAAATGGTAACAGAAGGCAACTAAATTTTCACAAAGGAAAGAACACTACAATAGGTGAAAGTAGAGGTAAATTAATAGACTGTTATAATACTCATGAGTTTCCTCAATCACAGTTCTTGGTAGAAGCAAGATTTATTTACATCATCTGATGCAGTATTCCATGTACACACAGAAAATACCTAAAGAACCTGTATTTCAAAAGTAGAGAGAGGTGTGAGTATGAGTGAGTATACTTGGTATACTTGTAATCGTAGCTGAAGCAAAATGGTTGCAAGTTCAATGGGCAATTTAGTGACGCCTACTCTCAAAATAAAACACACTGGAATTGTAGCTCAATGTGAGGCCCCTGAGTTTAAACCCCATTATCACCAATGGATGGGAGAGATGTAAAAATGAAAATAATACATGGAAGGTAAAGTTTCTGCACTTCATTCAAAGTGATAAAACATCAATACCAGGGCTGGGAATTTAGCTCAGCGGCAGGCATAAGCGCCTGCCTAGAAAGTGCGAGGTCGTAAGTTAGATCCCCAGTACCAAAAAAAAAAAAAAAAAAAATCAATACCAAATGGTGATAAATTACAAATACTGTAGTAATTACAGAAGCCACTAAGATCTGCAGGGAAAAAAAAAAAACTGAACAATATAACAAAATCTAGATGGAATCCTAAAAAATAGCATCCTTATGGAATCCTTAAAAATAGCAAGAAAAGGAAAGTACGAGGTCGTTAAGTTAGATCCCCAGTACCAAAAAAAAAAAAAAAAATCAATACCAAATGGTGATAAATTACAAATACTGTAGTAATTACAGAAGTCACTAAGATCTGCAGGGGAAAAGAAAAAACTGAACAATATAACAAAATCTAGATGGAATCCTTAAAAAATAGCATTCCTAAATGGAATCCATAAAAATAGCAAGAAATTAAGTAACACAAGAAACAAACAAAAATAATAAAATAGTAGACTTAAACCCTAATATTCCAAGTGTTAGAAGCCTAAATTTGCCAATTAAAAGAGACTGTACGAATGATTTTTTAATGTTAACTAATAATATACTTTCTAAAAAAGAAAAATACATGATGACATCAATACACTGAATGGAAAAAGATATGCTTGGCTGGTGGTGTAGCTCAGTACAGTGCATTCCTATCATGTACAAGGCCCAGAGTTCAATCCCTGGCACTACAAAAAAAGACTTAAAAAAAAAAAATGACACACCAAATAAATACTAAATTTTTTCAAAAATAGAAGTGGCTATATTAATATAGACTTCAGAGTAAGGCAAACCATTAGTAAAACAAAGACAGACAATACATAATGATAAAAATATCAACCCGCCAAAAGACATGGCAACCTTAAATTTGTACAAACTTAATGACACAGCCTCAAAACAAAAGAAGCAAAAATTGTTAGAATAAGAATAGACAAGTCCGCAATTGTAACTAAACATTTATAATACCACCACACAGTCAGCAACTGATAGAAGAACCAGACATAAAATTAGCAAAGGATAAAGAAATAAACTCAAAGACTGGGGATTTAGCTCAGTGGCATAAGCGCCTGCCTTGCAAGCACGTGGTCATGAGTTCGATCCCCAGTACTGATTTAAAAAAAAAGAAACAAACAAACAAACAAACTCGATCAACCAATAGGATTTAATGGTCATATATACAGTATAAAAAAGCATAATACACACTCTTTTCAATCACCCATGGAATAGTCACTGTGTAAACCATATCCTGTACTATAAAAAAATTAACAAATAAAGGAGAATAGAAATTATACAAAGTAAATTCTCTGACCATAATGGAAATCAAGCTGAAAATCAGCAACAGAAAGAAAACAAGAAAATCTTAAAATACTTAGAAACTGACCAAAACAGTACTAAATATGTCATGGACCAAAGAAATCAGAGGAAATTTTACAATGCATATAATTGAATGAAAATGGAAATACAACATAAAAGGATATGTAGGACACAGCTAAAGGTAAATTTATAACACTGAAATTTATAATGCTAAATTGTTAGAGAAAAGGAAAGGTCTTAAATCACTAAAACCCAAGTTCCAAGGTTATGAAAACTAAAAAATGAAGAGCAAATTAATCCAAAGCAAGCAGAAGGAAGGAAATAATAAGGACTAGAGAATAAATCAATAACATTGAAAACAATGGAAGAAAAAAAATCAATAAATCTGGCCATGGTACACATACCTATAATTCCACTGAACTTGAGAGGCTGAGGTAGAATATCAAGTTTAAGGCCAACATAGCAAGACCTTCGCCTCTTAATAAAATACAAAACTAATAAAACAAAAAGCTGGTTTTCTAAAAAACAGTAATTGATAAAACTGACAAACTTTCAGAAAAACTAACAAAAAATGAAAAACTTTGAAATAGATTACGAATTGAAAAATCAGGGCCCCCAAACTTAAAGACCCAATCCAAAAATGTGCATCTGAGATGAACACAAAATTCTCAGATGAAGAATATAAATGGCAAATAAATACACAAAAAAAAAATGTTCAACATCACATCATTGGTCATTGAGAAATGAAAACTGAAACAACACTGAGATATCATCTCACTCCAGAAAGAAGAGCTAACATCAAAAAATTAACCAATAACAAATGCTGGAAGGGCTGTGGGGAAAAAGGAAACCTTCTTGGTGGGAATGTAGATTGGTGCAACCATTGTAGAAATCAGTATGGAGATTCCTCAAAAAACTTGGACTAGAAGTCCCATTTGACTTTGCTATTCCCCTTCTAGGTAGTTCCCAGAAGAACTGAAAACATACCACAGCACCCATTTTTATAGCAGCACAATATGTAACAGCTAAATCTTAGAAACAACCCAAATGTCCATCAACTGAGGAATGGATAAAAAAGATGTGGTACTTTTATATAATGGAGTACTACTTAGCCATAAAGAAAGATAAACTCAAGCTTTTATAGGTAAATAAATGCAACTAGAGTTCATACTCATAAGTGAAATAAATCAGATTCACATGTGTAAACACCATATTGTTTCATTAGTGTAAGAAACAGAAAGAGTAAGTAAGATCCAAAAGTTATATTAGGTACAGTAAAAGGGAAAGAAACTTCTCAAAGGGCAATCATATTTGATCAATTGTGCATGTCTGTATCTGGTAGCCTGAGCAATTACTTTGAGAATAATATGCAATATAACAACCACTGTTAAATCCCTATCACCTTGTTTTGAAATTCTATATCGCCATTGCTTTTTGTTGTTGTTTTTGTCATCTTCTTTCTTTTGTTTTTTTATTGTTTGCTTTTTGATTTTTCTGCTTTTTCTCTTTAAAATAAAGATATAGATTACATCAGAAATGAAAATGGGGATAACACTACTGATCTTGCAACCATTAAAGTTACTGTGAAGGAATACAGGTGATGATGCTCATAAATTCAACAACTTCAACCTGATCCTCAAAAAATACAAACTACTAACACTCAGCAAAGACAATAGACAATCTGACAGGTTTTAAAAGTACTAAAGAAACTAAATTTTCTAATGGAAACCTCCAAAAAACAAAGTTCAAATAGTTTCACTGTAAAATTCCAATTAACATCTTAGACATGAATTAAAATCAATTTTACACATTCTAATCCAGAAGGAAACACTTCACAACTCATTTTATGGAGGTTAATATCACCAACACCAAAACCAGACATATACTGTACAAAAAGTAACCACAGCTGGGCAGGGCCGCACATGCCTGTATTCCCTGAACTTGGGAGGCTGAGGCACGAGCATTACTGTGAATTTGGAGGCCAATTTGGGCTACAAAGTAAGTTCAAGGCCTGGCTGAACTACATAGCAAGACTCTGCCTCAAAAAAGAAAAAAAGTTACTATAACTCACTATCTCTCATGATACTTTGACACAGAAATCCTCAACAAAATACTGACATACTCAAATATTATATATGAGAATGTACTCATTCATGCTCTTGTCATGATCTTAGACACAAAATTCCTGAGCAAGAAGTTAGCAAATGTAGCCCACCAATGTACAAACAGTATGTGTGTATGTACATGTACACACACACACACACACACACACACACACACCATGGGTTTTACTCTAAGTAGGCAAAGCTGGTTCAACAATAAAAAAAAATCTATTGATGTAGTCTAACATATCAACAAGCTCAAGAAGAAAAAAACCTTAATCACATCAGATGACACAGCAAAATCGTTTTGAAAAAATCCAACCTCCTTCAGGTAAAAAAAGTTTCAACAAGTTAGGCATGGTAAGAAAGGGACTTTCTCAAATTCCATCTACGAAAAAAAAAAAATCTAACATTTCACAACAAAAGTCTCCCTCAAGCTTTTCAGAGCAAAGCAAAGATGCCTGCTGTCAGTATTATTCAATGTAATGCTAGAAGTTTTAGCCACTGCAATAAGGCAAGGAAAAGAAAGGGGATATAGGTTGGAAAGAAGAAATAAAACTATGAAACTCTCTACTTATTGGTGACCTGCCCTCAAAAAAACTTCCTACAATAAATGAACTCAAGAGACCGCAAGATACAAGACTAAAACAGAAAAATCTACACACTAACAATGAAGATTTAGAAATCTGTATTTTTTTAAATCACTATTTTTAAAAATCTGTACTTTTTTAAAATCACCATTCTTTGTACCAAAGAAAACGATATACTTAGGTAGAGACTTAATGAATGGTCATGGAGTAAATCAAAAAACTACCTTAAATAAACCAGGTGTAATGGCACACATCTGTAATCCCAGTGCTCAGGAGGCTAAGATAGGAAGACTGCTGTGAGTTGAGTCCAAGGCAGCTTGGACTACAAAGTGAGTTCAAGGCCAACCTGAACTGCATAGTGAAACCCTGTCTAAAGAAAGACCAAAAAAAAAAAACAACAACAACAACAAACAGAACCCTGAATAAATGAAGAGCTATCTCTCATGCTCATGGATTTTAAGACTCAATGGAGTAAAAAATTTTCCAAATTAGTCGACAGATTTCATGAAATTCTTGTGAAAATTTCAGCAAGTTTTTACATAGATATAGCTTATTCTAAAATTTATATAGAAAATTTACTTATAGGAGACCTTAGAACAGCCATAACAACCTAAACAAAGAATAAAGTGGTCAGAATCACTATTTCTGGTGTTAAGGCCCACTACAAAGCTACAGTAATGAAGAACAGACACAAGGGACTAAGAAAACACAACAACAACAACAACAAAAAATAATAATAATAATCCCCTATAAGTATGTCCAAATGATTTGCAAAGATCCAAAAGCAATTCCACAGCAAAAGAAAAGATAGCCTTTTCAATAAATAGTGGTTAAAAACAACATCCTATGGCAAAAATAAAGCTCAACATAAACCTCCCATGGCCACAGGGCATGTGGTACCTTCAACCCTGCAGCTTCTTTGAGGCACAGCCCCTCCATGAGGCTCCTCAGCAACCCAGCCGGATTTCCATGTATTTCTAAAGCATTTACCACTGAATTCTTGTGACTCCAATTCACTACTGGATAATCCTTTATATTAAAATTTCCCTGTTAAATTTAAGCAAATAAACCTCCCGCCTGATAAAAGTAAAAATGTAAAACCTTTAACGTAGAAAAAAGTCTTACAAATATAGGCTGAAGCACGTAAAATAAAAATTGATAAATTCGACTGCAAGAAACTGAAATCTTTGGTCTGAAGAAAAAGACTGAAAAGTTACAAACCATGAGAAAATATTTACAGCCACATACCCAACAAAACTAAACCTAAAATATACAAAAGACTCAAAACTAAACAGTAAATTTAAAAAAAAATTTTCAATTAGAAAATGGGCACCAGGTGTGATGGTACACACCTGTAATCCCAGCACTCCAGGGGCTGGGGCAGAAGGATCGCTGTGTTCTAGGCTAACCTGGGCTACATAGTGAGTTCAAGGTCACCCTGAACTACATAGGGAGATTCTGAGTCAAACAAACAAATAAAACAAAAAAAGGGGGGGGGGTTAAAATACATGACCATTTCACTAAACAGAATACACACATGAAAAATAAGAGCATGAAAGATGTGCAATGTCACTAGCCATTAAGGAAATGCAAATTAAAACTTCAAATGGGCCGGGTATCTTGGCAAGCACCCAGCTATTCCAGAGGACTGAGGCAAGAGGCTGTCAAGTTTGAAGCCAACTTAGGTAACTAAGTAAGATCCTGTCTCAAAACTAAAAAATAAAAGCTAGGGATGTGCCCTAGGTTCAATCCCCAGTATCACAATAAATAAATAAATAAATAGGCTGGGAATGCAGCTCAGTGAGTGGCCCTGCGTTCAATCCCAATTACAGCAATCAACCACAATCAATGAATGTAAAAAGACATCTGGATGACCTATTTCTACACACCTATCAGGGTATCAAATATTTTTTTAAAGTAGTAATACCAAATCCTAGCAAGCATGCAGTGAAACTGGAATACACATACCCTGCTGGTGGGAATATAAAATGGTAAAGTAGCTCTTGAAAAGTTTGGCAGTTTTTACAAAATGAAATACGCAACTACCAGCAATTGCACTCTTGGGCATTATACAAGGAAAAAAACTAATGTTTACACTAAAATCTATACACAAATGTTTGTAGCAACTCTACTCACAATAGCCAAAAATGAAATAAGTGAGATGTCTTTCAATGGGTAAAGACACTGATACATCAATATCACTGAACACTACTCAGCAATAAATAGAACTACTGATAAACCTAACAACTTAGATGACCTCAGGGAAACCTACTTAATGAATAAAAGGCAATTTCAAAGAAGACATATACGGTATAATCCCATTTATAACTCATTCTTGAAATGACAGAATTACAGAACTGGTTAGTGGTTGCCACAGATTAAAAACAGGCAATGGGGCTATATAATGGCTACATAAGGGCAACAAGATAGATACTTTTGAAAATGGGCTGTTCTGCATCTTGACCATATCAATGTCAATATCCTGGTTGTAATACTGTACCATAGTTTTCACAAGATGCTACCACTGGGGGAAACTGGGTAAAGGGCACAATAGATCTATTATTTCTTAGAACTGTATACGAATCTACAATTATCAAAAAACTTAAGAAGAAAACATTTTTAAGTCAGTAGAAAAGTATTTCTGTTTCCAAAAATGCATTCATAATATCCAACCTGTCGTGTAATATTCACTTCTATAAATAACCATGTCTAACAAGATCAAACTTTACTTTTTAAGGACTTTACTTTTTCCTTTCATTCAGGACCCAGTTCTTTTTCCACAGAATCATGACTATTCATTGGTTGGATAATCTTTATTTTTTGTGGTCCAGGGAATTGAACCCATGGCCTCTGCACTGAGCTACATCCCCAGTCCTATTTGTGTTTGAGACAGGATCTCACTAAATCACTGAATTGCCCTGGCTGGGCTTGAATTTGTAATCCTCCTGTCTCCACTTTCCATAGTGTTTTGATTACAGGTATGCTCCAACATGCTCAGCTACACTGGATCGTCTTTACCGATGGTCTGTTCACAGTTATCTTTGGGCTTATGAATACTACTTACAACATCCTGGCCAAGTAATATCAGTGGACAAACTTACATTTCAATCACAGAACATTCAACTCATTTTACTTATCCATTTGTCATGTTTGAAGTTGTTTTTTAAAAAAAGATTCCCTCAAGAGTTATGAGTTAAGGATTATAATTTAAGTTACACTCTGAATCTAACTGAAAAATTCCAAATCTACCTTTTTAACTGATAAACTTTAATGAAAATGTAATCTCACATGCCCACAGAACAAAATTCAAAACTAAAAGCTTACTTTCAGTAGTTCATAAAGTGTCCCAAATACCTGGGCATAGAAATGTGTGCCTGTAATCCTAGGACTCAGGGACAGAGACACAGGATCTTGAGTTTGAACCCAGCGTGGGCTACACAAGTAACTTTGAGAGGCCAGACTGAGATACATAGCAGAATCTTATCTCCAAAAAAAAAAAAAAAAAGGAAAAGGGAAAGGAAGTTAAGTTTTCAAGGAAAGAAAAACAGGAAAAGAAAGTGCCCTGGCTAATGCCATGTGATTCTTAGTGCTCTTAGGGAAACTGAGGGGCCTTACTTATCTTTTTAACACCAAAACACCCAGAACCTAGTAGTACATACTTGTTCAATATGATATTTCTTATCAATTAAGATATCAGAATTTATTAAGCCCTGTCATAAGATGAGTTCCAGGGAAGCAAGAATATACAGTGATTACAGCTGGAACCAGAAATACCAGATGAGATTTCAGAAACAACAATCCAAATTATAAGAGCAGTATTTGAGAAAGTCAAAACACTAGTCATTAATTGCAAACCAATGTAAGGTTAACAGAACCTAAAACACTAGATTAACAAAAACAAGCAACTCTAGGTTCTATTATGTGCCTTCCTTCAGTTTCTGGTCTTACAAAGACTTGAGGCTAAAATCAAAGAAAATTACAATCTAGAAAATTACAATCTGATCTTTTCTGGGTTAAAATCTTAAAGAATTGAGTCAAACTAAAAAATTCAAATGAACAGCCAGCTATAATTCTGGTGCTACACAATCATTTTTGAAAATCCTAATGCTTAGCCCTTTTTAAAAGATAGTGAACCTGGGAGCAGAATTAAGTGATTTGACTAAAGTAGGCAACAGACCCAAATATTCAAATGTTCAGCTTTCTAGTCCATTGTTGTTCTGTTTATCACATATCCTCCCAACCAAACAAGCATTTTGAGCACCCAAATTGAGAAAATACAAACGTCTACTAACTATGTTAATGGTGCTTATCAAACATTTTCCAATTAAAACAATAAGTTCTCTAGGGATGAAGTCCACATTGTCCTCCCCTACTACTTATATGATTAAGAGAAGACATGAAGAGAATATGTTAAGTGGCCATTAAAACTATGCAGTAAAAGCATGCTATTCAGCTTAACTGAACCAATGATTTTTAAAGCTTTTCTTTCTTCCCAGCATACACCCACCAATAACATCTCTATTCAATCAATAAACTAAGTAAAAATACTGGAGTCGATCCATGGTTGGGTTTCAAGGAGGATCCCCACACTTGGTTCTAAAGGTTAATGACTGAAAAGGTATAATACCACTTTTCTAAACTATTACAGATCTATAATGAAAATAAAGATATTCTTTATGAAATAAGTAACACACTAAAAATTGTACCTCTTTTAACTGATCAAGATGTACAGAGCACCTTGTCTGGAAATTTACATATTTTCTCTAACACAAAATGAAACATCCTAGACCAGCGATGCTGAACCTATGAGCGCTTTCAATAATACAAACAACCCACTGCAGGACACATGCCATAGGTTCACCACCACTGTCCCAGAAGAAATATATCACTTCTACTTTCCAGATGAGAAAGCTGAGCCACCTCTGAAAAGATACTTGCCTAAGGATCACAAATCCAGTAACTGGCAGGAGCAGAATTCTACCCTAAAGTCCACACATTACTATCTAACCATCAGTACTACATAACTACAGTAACTTTCTTTGCACTCTGCTTCACCTACTTCTGATCAAAGAGTTGAGTTTAGTAATGCCCGCAAAACATCCTCTGGCCTACAGTGACGGAGTCCTTCACACATTCAGTTACCTTCTCCCAACTCCACTGAGACACTCTACCACCCTCTATCCACACTAGATTATTCACAATTCCTTGAAAATCACTTTACTTGCTACCTCTAACTCTGCCCTCTTTTCTTCTTGCTATATATGTCTAGTAAATCTCTACTCATGCTTTAAAACCAGATGTTACATCTTCGTGGCTTCCCTCACCTTCTTTTCCACTCAAAATTAATTGCTCCAAAATGTTGAGAATCGTGGCACTATATTCAGTAGTGCAGTTCGAAGTGCTCTAATTGTTCCATCATTTGAGAGCTCAGAGTACTTTGTATGCATGTATCTTTATTATTGTAATTCTACTGCATAGTCAGATGGCCTCCTCCCACCTACTGCATGGTGCAGAGGCTGTCTTACTAGTTACCCTAAACATGAGGACCCCTAACTCACAAGAGTCTAACAAATGTTTCATAATTAATCAAGCAAAGTTTTTCTAGTTTCCATTCTGATATGTGAAATTCAAAAACATAAACATTTATTTCAACTACTATGTCTTTAAAAACATCTTCCTTAAATGTACAAACTATTCAAACATAAGCAAGCAGCTAAGACTCATAAAATTCTTAGAGAAAATTACCTTGTCACGTATTGTATAATATTCTATTTCGGAACCCTACCACAAAATTAAAACACAAATTTACAACATATATTCAGCTAAATATTTGTTTTTCTCTCATTTCTCAAACAACTAATGGTCAACTTCCACATAGCAAAAAAGAAAGTCCACAAACATTTGACACTCAGAAATCATTTCTATGTTTAATAAGGGCATTACTGACTGGTTTCAGAGATAAACAGATATTTATGGATAAAATGATGTGGCTGATGTCTGAGGTTTGCCTCAAGATAGTGGAGTAATGGGCAAGGTACAAATAAGACTAGCCATGAACAGAAAATTGTTGAAGTTGGTAACAGGTAATGGTTGATTTTCTTGACTTCAGAAAATTTCCCTAACCTGTACTTTATCCCAAAGAGAAGGATGTAATAAACACAGTATGGTAAATCTATAGACTGAAAACAACCCTTTGTCTAATAAAACAATTTGTTCCATTGTTCTAAATTACAGTAAATTAGATGACCTTCTATAATACCATCAACCCTAACAAAGCCCAATCCTCTGAGAACAAATTTAGCAGTGGCATCTTTTATTTATTCAACACAGACAAAACTACAAAAAGAATGCAAGAATACATCCACAACAAAATGACACCAACAATTTTAGCAATGTAGAAAAGCAGACAAAAGAATAAAGGGAAAAAAACGGGTAAGAAGAAATTTAAAAATCAAGTAGTACAGAAGAAAATGGCAAACAGCCTAAAAACTGGTTCAGAAAACTTAAAGCCATCTAAGAGATTATTACTACCTTTCCAGGTTATAGATCTTAATAAGGTCCCAAATAATCAGCCTGAGCTGGGAGTATAGCTCTATGGTAGAACACTTTCCTAGAATGCATGAAGCCCTGGTTTCAATCTCCAGCACAACAAAACCAGTATCAGCCTGTACCATATGGACCCCAAAATAAAATCAGCAACGAAATAGATGCTAAAAGATCAAAACAAAGAATGAGTACAGAAACTATCATAAAAGCACAAAAAGAAACAGGACCTAATATAATGTCTCCACTTCATTCACTACAAACCCCATTGAAGGACCAACTGCCAAGTTGAAAGAGATGCAATAGAATTCAATAAAGCTTTTTAAAGTTATCTCTTCTAACTACAGACACAGTTTAACCTCATCTTGCCAGGTGTGGTGGTTGGTACAGGCCTATAATTCCAGCAGCACTTGGGAGGCCGAAGCAGAAAGATCGCTGCCAGTTCCAGGCCAGCCTGGGCTATATCATGAATTCAAGAACAACCTGAATTATATATAGTAAGACCTTGTTTCAATACATAAATAAATAACCTCTTCTTTAGTCAATCAAAATGTGACATTCTGGTATAGTCACTATCTGAATGCTTACTGTATCATTTAAAGTAATTCATGTCTGTAGTTTAAAAAAACAAATATCTATGGTTAAAGGGGGACACAGCACAGAAATTTATAAAGTTTAAAATCTCTCCATCCTCATCCCAGACATGTTTTATGCTCCAAAATGACTTTTAACTACTACTTGTATACCATTCCAAAATTGTCAGAGAATTTCTTAAATTGACCCATGAATACTCAGGTAAGGATCTCAAGTTAAGAACCCATATGAAATGTATGTATTACTACAAAATGAAATCAGGAGATACAGAACACACAGTAAATCATCTCCAAGAAATACAATCAAGAAACATTTCCCCAAACCCATTAAAAGTCATTCTAATTCACAACTTGCTAAAATGACCTTTATCATAAATTTTCAGAGCACTTCACACTTTAAATATGACTGGAGTTGATATGTTGGTCATACTTATCTTGCCCCTCTTAGGAAACTCGATTAAACACAAGTGAGTGATACCCATTACTTTCATACTCCCCAGCATGAACTACTTGTACTTAGTATACATTCAAATATTTGTTATTCTAATTACTGTCATAATTTACAAATCAATATGGAAAATTGATACAATTACATGTGAAGTTTTAGTATGAGTACCTAAAACTCTCAACTGTGCATTCACTCCAAAAGTTAACTAATCTATAAATACATGTTGGTCCTAAATAGACTAACCACCTTTTCTTTAGACAATCTGGTAGTGTTTTCTTAACATAAACTAGCTCTCTAAATACCACATTTCAAAAATATTATGTACAGTGTTAACATCAATTTCAAAGAGTTCAAAGCATCACAATGAATTTCAAAGTAAAAAATAATTTCAACAAAAGTCCTTACAAATACACATTATAAGTACTATATACATAAAACTAAATATTATATAATCTAAGAAAAAGATTTACTCTGCAGCTAGCTAAGCAATGAAACTTCACTTTGTTTTAAAGTGTGTGGTCTATCACTCCACTCTACTACCCAAGTCACAAAAATTCATCTCTAAAGCAATATTTTGTTTGAGACATGGTCGTGCTCAAACTGTCCTTCAACTCGCTCTGTAACCCAGGCCTGGAATTCTGGTGATCTTCCTGCCTCAGCCTGAGTGTGGAGATTACAGCCATGCACCACACCCGGCTTCTGAAGCAATTTTTAGCCTAAAATTTCTAGAGGTGTTAGTAAAATGTTCCCTAGTCATTTCAACTTGTAATTGAGTGTACAGAAAGACTAGTCAGTCCAAAGTGCCTCTTTATATATTGTTACAATTCTAATTTGCACAGATAGGTAAACCTCCTATTATATCTTTATTAGCAGGAATGTATTAAAATTTTAATATACAGTAACTACATCAAACTTTGTCCAGGTAATCAGTGTTAATTATAATTATTTAGAAGACACCTTTCCAAACTAGAAAATACTTTTTAAAAACTCAGTAAGTTAAAGACCTAATTTTCAAACATAATTCATGACATTAATTCATGGTTACTTTTTCCAAACTAGAACATTAAACTTCTTTAGCATTGGAAACCCAGTGTGATGGCACAGACCTGTAATCTCAGGAGTTGGGAGGCTAAGACAGGAGGATGGCCACAAGTTTGAGGCTAGCACCTGGGCTCGATAATGAGTTCAAGGCCAGCCTAACCTAGATAGTGAGACCTGTCTCAAAAAACAAAGAATGACAACAACAGAAAAACCTCAAAACTTTTTTAGCACTGGAAATTAATATATACATTCAAGTACCAGCAAACAAAAAACATGTAACATTTGTTTTTAAACATCACCAATATCCAAAATTAAAAATATAAAAAAGCCACCACCAGAACTGATATAATAATTTTCCCCTATGTGCAAGCAAACTATATTTAGGAAAAAATAATTTTTTTTTATCATACCGGGGATTGAACTCACGACTGCATGCTTGGAAGGCAGGCGCTTATGCCACTGAGCTAAATCTCCAACCCCCAAAAAGCACATAAATTTTAAATGTATAACTTGTAAGAATTCTACATAATCTTTCCATTAATAGAATCACAAAAAAAGACACAGTATTTACTTACAACCCTTAAAAATGGTAAGACAGCCTAAAGTAAACTACGTAAGTATAGTTCTCTGATAAGATGCCCTCTTGACCTGACACAAAGAGGCCTTCCCCGACTTTCTATTATAAATTCTCTAATGATACTCTGTAGTATTACTGTATCTATATTCTTACATTTGTGCTATCTGTACTATATACTTTAACTCAAATTTTTAGCTTTTTTAAAAGTTAAAAGGCTTTCAAAAATGTACTTTTTAGTACAACCACAGTTAACATCTGTCAAAATAATTTCACTTATTTTTTGTTAACTGATTTTGATTTAAAAAATAAGAATCCTAAGTTACAAAAATATTAAGGGTCAGCATTACAGATCAAACTAAGATCACTCACTACATCACAAGAACTCTGATTAAACAAAATCCAGCTCTTTACAATCTTATTTAAGATTTACTATAACAATACTATATTATTAGTTGTTTTAATCCACAACCCCAAGCACTGTATATCAAATAGTAATCCTGCAAACAATGTAACATAGTTAAAAAAAAAAAAGTTTAGATAAAGCAGCCTCACATCTAGAAAAGGAAGACCTACATGTAGGGGCAAGTAAGAGGCACTCCTTCAATGCCTTCAGCTTTCCAAAACTTTTAAGTCAAGAGTTTTATTTTTCAAAACCTACAATGTAAATTTAAAAGCAAATAAAATATATGAGTAAAAATGTATGAAAACAAGCAGTAATGGATGTATTTCTGTCCAAAAGGAAAAAAAGTTATAAAAACTGCATACTCAATCATTTGGAGTGTGGGGGAGCAGCACAACAAAAATCACATCTAAAAAGATAACTCAATTATATGTCCTCAGTTAAGTAGTCTGCACCCATCCTATTAAAGGAAAAGTCAACTCTTTTAAGACATAAAGCAAAAGAATTCTGAAACCAACATAGCTCAACATTCCACAAAAAAGAAAAAAAAAACTGCTTCCCAGGACTATTAAAAAGAGGAATGAAACTAAATAATTCAATACTTCCTACAGCAGGACTCCAGCTCATTCTATTCAGAATCCAATTCTAACAGAAGGTGCGAGGTTATATAATGTCAAGCTTTACACTACACATTTCACATTCCACCGCTATGTTCAGGCTCATAAAGATGCAACCAAGAACTCCAGGAGGGTTCAAGCATATACTACAGAATTTTTTATCTTAACATTAAACCTAATGAATCTTGATACAAGCAGATTCATCCTCACTAGCATTGAGTCAGAAGCAATGAAGTCTTTTTTTTTAAGCTACCCATGTTTTGAAAACTGCAATTCTTCTCCAAAACATAATGATGCTTTGCAGCTTCTTCATTTTTAAAATCCTGCTGTATTTGAACATCTAAAAAGTAATGCACAACTACAAAAAAAAAAAATTTGAAAATGTTCAGTCCTTTAAAATTTAAGCTCAGTTCATAAATGCAGAGTTCAATATTACAGTATGCAACCCAGTGGTTGCAGTGTGGATCTGAATACGTGCATTCTAAAGACATGAAATCATCAACTAGCATTTCACACATTATGCACATAAAACATCAGATTCCACTTATCTATCACTTCATCACTATAACCAAAAAAGATTTGGCCAAACTTTTCCAAATGAACTTTGCAAGCAACTTTACCAACCTGATGTTAAACTGGTAATATACACTCCAAAATAAAACGATCTTTAAACTTAAATCATTTGCTTTATTTTTCGGAATAATAATTTTGACAGTAACCTTGTATTTTTAAATAAAATACTTCAAATACATTGGTAAGTAGAAAAAAATCAAGACAGGAGACTTACAATTGATGTTTAAAAACATTCCTGACCTAGTCACTGTTCATTTTTCCAGCGATATTTTTAATGAAATTAATTAATATCTATGTGGTCAAAGTTTTCTGCAGATTCAAAAGGGATTGGAATTATCAAAAAAGATTATTTCCACTCAGCTTTTTGAACATTATTTGCAATCAAAACTTGTATTTACTTACTTTTAACAAAAACATATAATTACAGATAACGATTTAACGATACCACTAAAACAAAGTAGAAACAAAACTTAAGAATAACTAAAGAATAAAAAAAAATTTTTAAAGGCTGGGCTTTAATCATTTCAAACTTCTTTCTCAACTGAAACAATAAAAGTGTCAAATGCAAAGCTACAGATTTCGGCCAGTAAAGAAAACGGTGAATGGATGCAACACCTATCACACACACTCTAAGTTTCACGGTCCCAATTAAAGAAAGCGTTCTAATGCCATTTCAATCAGATTTTGGTCAGGACACACAAACTGATGCAGACAGAATGAGGCTCCAGAGCCTTTGTTCAATAGCTTACTGATGGGTAACTAAATGTGCTACAGGTTGACAAGCAATCACCAAGCTTATACATGCTGTTTTCAAGCTACAGAAAGGTATGAAAATTCTGTATGCAAATAATCTGGGATAATTTTTATTAAATACCACCGAGCTACACACTCCAAAGCAGAGGCCTATTCATCACTACTATTTATTTCCATGTTTACCTCTCTTCCCCTCCCCTTAAACCCCCCCTCATTTTCTCCTCCCACCCTGTCCCGCCATCTTGGGCCGATAGGAGCAGCCATTACTTAACTAAATGACAGTGCCAACAACTTTCCACACAAATAAACAGACTACACCCGGAATCCTCCCCGTCCTCCTGTGACAAACACACAGGAAACGAAGCTCCAGAAGAAAAACACATTCACGAATAACTGCAGGATTTCTATGGCAGAAAGACCAAAAAAGTAAACAAGGCACCTAACTTTAGGTAAAACACACAGCAACCCAGATACATGTCAGCAACCCAATGCAAACTCTTCAAGGACCTAAACTACATGCAACTTCCCCCTTCCGGAACAGGGACAGAAGAAAGCTCCAAACGTTTGATTAACAGTCGACATCACAAACAGCCTGCCTGAAGGAACAGAATAAAAGCCATTAAGAGGCAAAGAAGTAGGAAATTGGAGAAAATCTGCACACATTTACGATCCCTTGACTCCTCAATTGGCACCTTGGAGATCATCGGCCTACTCCCCAAAAGCTGCAAAATAGTGGGCAATTTTGTCGACCCAGTTGGGCTTGGCCCCAAAGCGCTGCCGTCTCCGTTCTTCCAGCTTTAGTAGCAGAGAGCGATTTCGTAAGGGAGCAAGCGAGGTATCCGGGGTGGAGGGAGAGCAGAGGTAGGAAATAGTTTTCCGGAAGCCCCAGGACCCTCGTTCTCGGCCACAATGAGCACTGACCGGGCCATGGGCCCCGGAGCGATCGTGGCGCCGGCCAGGGAGACCGTGTCCGCGCTCCGGCCCGCGGCTGCCTTACCTTGCCCAGTAGGGCCTTCGTCCTAGCGCCATCTTCATGAAACCTCACGAACCCGAAGAGGCGGCTGTAGGGGAAAGACACACGCGGCTCATTAACGCTCCAGGAACGCCACCGAGCAGTCCCTGCCCGAGACCGAGGCCCCGGTGGCGGCGACGGCGCCAAGACCGCCGAACCGAGGTGCCCGCCCCACCGCCACCAGAGGCAAGCCGCGCTCAGGCATCCCCGGAGAGCGGCGCCTGCCTGTCCGAAGCCTACGGGGGGGTGACGGCGGCCCGTACCTGTCCAGTCCGCCGAGCGCCTCCCTCTCCTCGGCTGTCAGGCTGGGGGACGCCTCCTCGCTCTCGCCGCTCGCTTTTCCCGCCGCCATTTTCTTTTCCTCATCACCGAAAGCGGCGGCGGCAGCGGCGGCGGTAGCGAGCGACACTCCGCAGGATTTCATGGAAACGCAGCGAATTCAGAACTCCAACGCCGACACCCCCCAACCCGGGCTGGAGCCCGCAACGACGCCCCCAATCTCCGCACGGGACCGGCACACCAACTTTATCGCCGCCTCCTCCGCTGCGAGCAGCGGCGACGAAAAACCCAACGCGGTAGCAGCGAAGGCGGCGGTGGTAGAGGCTGCGGAGCCACTGGGTCGACAGCGGCGGCGGCTCGGCTGTAGGGTCACATCGCGGGGGCGGACAAGGGGCAGCCACGGGTGGGAACGGCGGGAATGGCTGGAGCGCGCGGGGCTCGGGAGCAAAGGGGGATTCGTTGGAGACACAAACTTCCCCGGCACCAGCACAAAGTTGTTGTAATTGTGTCACACAGCGAGCCCCACGCCGCCGCCGTGACCCCCCCACTCAGCCTGATCAGTGGAGCCAATCGGCGCGGCCCACTCTCCCCACGTGACCTTTGTTGACTCACGTCAGCCGTGGCTCCACTTAACTTGCTAGCTGCTCGGGCCCCGCCTACAGAGGCCACCACCGACTGGGGAGCGGGCCGCACGCCAATTCTGGCCGGTGGTTGGCTGCTAGGCGCGTCTGTCGGGGGGAGGGTTGTCACCGACAACAAGCAGCGTGTTAGGTTGTGCCAGTTAAATACACTGGCAGAGAATGGAAGGGTCCGGGCCGTGTCACCTCGGGAGTCGCGGCGGGCTCGGGAGGGGGAGGGGAGCGGCGGAGAAGGGCGAGGTCCGGCACCGCCCGTGGCGGGCGCAATCGCCGGTCCTGGTCGCCATGGATCGCTTTTGCCCGGCCGAGGCTGGCCCCGGGCCAGACCGCGACTCGGAGATGCGGCGCTCCACAGGGCCGGGTCCAGGTCGCATCGCCCGGAAGCAGTGCACGGTCCCGGACTTCTGCCCTCCGAAGAAGCCACAGACTTTTGGCACCACTGGAAATAACGTCCTCTGCGAGGAGCGTATTCGGGGAGCCGCTGCCGCCGCCCTAAACCCAGCCGCACTCGCAGTCCAGATCCCCTCACCCGCGCCGAAAGTGAAGGGGGAAAAGCCCCCTAACCCCCACCCTTACACCCCAGGCCGCAAGGAGCAGAGTGCCCTGCAGGGTCTGGCTAGCTGACTGTGCTTTTCCACCGCCTAAGGTCTGTCTATTGGCGGCATTTTCGGGCGAAATTTTCATGCTATCTG
Source organism: Hydrochoerus hydrochaeris (assembly GCA_004027455.1). Classification (NCBI taxonomy): domain Eukaryota; kingdom Metazoa; phylum Chordata; class Mammalia; order Rodentia; family Hydrochaeridae; genus Hydrochoerus; species Hydrochoerus hydrochaeris. The sequence goes on from PVLA01003921.1 coordinate 65,357, forward strand.
TGTTGCCCTTCATTTTATCAGTAACATTATAGTATTGTAAGAAAAAGCAATGAAAAATTGTTAAGCGGAATCTCTGGAATGTTGGGTTCTGCGGCTGTGATCCCAGTAGGGCTTTCATGGAAGACTAGGGGCTGCTTGTGGACAGGCCTGAGAGGAGACGTAATTAGAGTCTTCACATCTTGCAGCCCAGAAAAGCCTTTTTTAAATCTCCACTACATGCAGAAACCCTTAAACAGCAATGCTTTCTGTTTCTGGTCGTCTCTCTGTTGCAAATAAAGTAATTAGTCTGGCGTTCAATTTATATTATAATTGGAAGAGAAACGGCCTCATGTCGAATACTTTTGAAAAGACAAATTTTAATAAGATATACCTCATACACATCTATTACAGAGCACACCTCCAGTCTTCAGGAATGGGAAAATACTAATTAAATATTAATTGACGTATGAAGGTAAGAGTCCCTTTATCAATAGTATTCTATGCATTTTCCATGGTAAATTTCCACCTGTAACCAATAGACAGGATATATTCAAACTTGGATTTCAAAGTATTGTATAAGGAAGATAATGCACTGCTGAGTCAGTAAATGGTAGCAGTATTCAGTAAAAAGCTATGAAAATCCCAACTGACTTTGCACAGGGACTATTTAAAAGAACAAACTCTAGTTTTATATGGATTATATTTCATGTTTAATTACTCTAAAACACCTCTCCCATTCTTTATGGCATCCCATTTTGCTTGAATGAAGGGGGGGGTGAATATTTTCTACAGCTAAATTAACACATACATTGTTAGCTTTCTCTCAAATAGTGACCAAAGTCTAGGAGATTTTCTCTTTCTCTCTCTCTCTCTCTGTGTGTGTGTGTGTGTGTGTGTGTGTATGTGAAAGAGAGAAAGGGACATGCACAGAGATACAAATCTGCCAGTATTTGACCATCTTCATAAAGTAGGTGGTTCCTGATTCAGACCTTTTCCAAGAATTATAAGACTGTACACTCCTCACCTCTCAACACCTTCCTTTCCACTATTACTAGATAATAACAGCAGAATTGCATCCACGGGTGCATGAAGAGTAAGGGTTGGAATGAAGCAGACCTGTTTTTTGACCCTTGTTCTGCTCACATTGTGTGCTCCTGGAAAAATTACCTGTTCTCTAAGCCCGAGCTCTATATGTCAACTACAAGGAAGCATGGACAATTTGCATACAATAACAGAAGTCCTTATATTACTATATAATATGTTGGATCTTAAATAGTTTATTGTCTGTCAAATATATGTAAAATAAGTATGAAGCTTCTCTCCTGGAAAGAAAAATGAAGAGCTGTAATAAATGAATTTATAACGGTTATTTCTATGAAAATGAATCTGAAAACCCATGTAGAAGGAAGAGAGTAGTGTTACCAAAGGAACATGAACTGTGGCATCACACAGATCTAGGCTCTAAATCCTCACTAACCACTTAATAGCTGGATGTCTTTCAGTAAGTTAGTCTAATTTGAGCTTTAGTTCCTCATCTGTGAAAAAATGTATTATAGCCAGTTAATTTTTTTTTTTTTTTGAGACAGGCTGTTCTTGAACTCACCATGTAGCCCAGGCTAACCTCAAACTCATAGCAATCCTACTGCCTCAGCCTCCCAAGTGCTGCAATTACAAACATGCACCACCATGCCCAGCAACATTATTTTCAAGATTAGATAAGGTAGGTAAAATACCAGCTACATACTGAGGATTCAAAAGCCTCAAGATAGCTGGAGGTGTGGTTCAGTAGTAAAGCAAATACTTAGTATACTTCAAGCCCTGGTTCAAAACTCAGCACAAAAATAAATACATAAAAATGAATCCCTTAGAAAAATAGAAAGGACATCATACCACAGTGATATATGTGCACCCATGTTTATAGCAGCATAATTTGTAATAGCCAGATCTTGGAAACAGCCTAAATGCCCATCAACTGAGGAATGGATAAAAAAGATGTGGTATTTTTATACAATGGAGTACTACTGTGCTATAAAGAATGATCATGTTGAGATATTTATAAGTAAATGGATGCAACTTGAGATCATACTCATAAATGAAATAAGTAAAACTCACATGTATAAATACTGTATAGTCTCCCTAGGATAAAAAATGGTAAGAGTACATAAGATACAAAAAACTCAATAATTGGTCTGGGGATTTAGCTCAGTGGTTTAAGCACCTACCTGGCAAGTGCAAGGTCATGAGTTCAATCCCCCGTACCAAAAAAAAAAAAAAAAACAATAATTAACAGTGAAAGGATAAGAATCTGCTTAAAGAGGAAATAATAGTATCTCAGGGAAAATGAGGGGAAAAAAAGGAAGGGATAAGAAAAAATGTCTAAAATTATATAAACACACTTAGGATAGCTAAGATGATTGCACTATAAACTAAGTTCTTGGAACAAAATAGTTAACATTCACAGGATTGGAACAATTGTGCATATTATTGTATAATGATCAGAGGAACTCTTGAAGATCATTATGTAAAATAACAACCCTAGTTATGCTCATACCACCTTGTTTTGAAGGTCTATATTGTCAGTGCTCTGGGCTCTTCGCTATTGTTTATATATCTTTTTCGTTTCATGTTTTTCTAGGAATTTGTTTTGTTTTGTTTTCTCTCTAATACAGAAAGGATAGGTATACATGTAGAGACTCATGCACGTGTAGAACTTCTAAAAAGTTTTTGAGAATCAATTATATAAAATTCACGATGAAATGAACAGCTACTTTGAAGAAAAAGAGACACTAAGGTACCCAGTGCTGATTCCACAGAGTCATGCTGTGAAGTTCAACAATACTATTATTCTTTGTTTAGAGTGATTTAGTCTGTTGTTTTTTTTATTTCAACATACATGAAGGTATGGACAGCTATTTTGAAGAAAAGGAGAGACGTTATGGCAGCCATTGTTGACTTCCCTATTGACTGGTCTTGAAGACCTAACATACTTTTATCATCCTGTTCTGATCAGTTTTATACTATTTTGTTTTGTATGAATTCATTGTGTGTGAGGATATGGACAACTATTTGGAAGAGAGCAAGAGACAATATGATAGACAGTGAAGATCTCCCGTTGTCTTGCTTTGAAATCTGTGACTCTTTATATTGTTATCTTATGATCTGTTTTGTTATGTTTAATTTTACTCTCTTTAAAAATAAAATTTAAAAAAAAGAGAAATAGAAAGGTAGAAATTTCTGAAATCTTTTCTTGCTTTCACAATCTGGATTGTAACCAGCTTCCCCATAAACCCAACACATAAACAGCCCTAATGCACTTTATATTTGGGGCATGTAACCTCAACATTGCTACACCCCTCATTTATTTTAAAATTAAACCTTACATCCCTTTGTGCTTATTTTTGCATCATAATGCTAACTTACACAGGAGCTGGATAAAGTTTAAGTTTACCAAGTTGATATGACTAATATTTGCACAAATAAATCAATATTTTAAAATTATACAAAATCTATAATGATGAGTCAGATTATGTAATCATGCATAATTTGTGGGAATATTATGTTAACACTTATGTAAGGACCATCAATATCAGAACAAATTCATTTAATTACAAGAAGAGAAGCTTAACTTATTTTAAATACCTAAATACTTAGCCTGATGCATTTAGGAATAGAATGCCTAGTTCATTTCTAATGTTAGTGTCATATAACCTATACAGACAGTTTTTAAAAATTACATAACAGTCATGATTAATCTTATAAATGGAACTATACATGTTCTTTATGTCAGGATCAAAAAATAAATTTAAGAAAATTTACCAGTTCTTCCTATACTTACTGGTGTCATAAAGATTATCCAAACGATGTCAGAATGCACTGATGATTGAAATAAGCAGGATTACAGTTGAGCAGAGATAAGGAAAAAATTATAAAGACTTTGTTATTACTAAAACTTTGTCAGAATAGTTTAGAAACAGAATAGTCTGTTTCTAAAAGAAGCCTAGATTTCTACCTTCACTGGATTGAAACAGGCACTGAACCTTCTGCCCCAAACTGTACTGAGGAGTCCAAACTTCCACTCTCATCCAACAATCATGAGGGGGTCACTCCCCCTCCATTGTGAGTTAGTGTCAGAAAGGCCTAGTAGAGTGTTAACTTTCACCATCACCCAGTGCTAACACTACCACTCCCATTGTGTCAGTGGCAGCAATGTGGGACTCAATGAGGCAATCCTATACCTCCCAGCCAATGCTGGGACCTCACAGAGAGCAAGAATTCCCACCTCCACCAATCAGAAAGAAGATACTCCCTCTCTACTCTGTGTCAAAGGAATATTAAGTGGGGAACCTGAGCTTCTAGTGACACAATCATATGATGAATGAGTATAATCTTAAATGAGAAAAGATGATCAATAAATGCAAACACTAAGGCAAGCCATATGTCTGAATTACCTGACACAGACTTTAAAGTAGTCACCATAGGGCCAGGGATTAGCTCAGTGGTGTATGCGCTTGCCTGGCAAGTTCAAGGTTGTAAGTTCGATCCCCGGTACCAAAAAAATAAAATAAAAGTCACCATAAAAATGTTTCAATGAGCAATCACAAACCCACTTGGAACAATGAAATACTAAAATATTTCATTAGAGTAAGTTTCAGCAAAGAAATAAAAGATACAAAGAAATTGTCAAGCAAGCAACATCTGTTGCCTATTATAGGGAGGAGAATTTCAAGCACTTTTGCCCACTGTATCTTGGTATCAATCTCCAGGGAAAATACAGTGCAGTCATCTACTGGATGGAGCAATCCTTTTTTCACATAGAAACAATGAGCAAGTTCAGCTTCAGTAGTGGACAGTAGTCCCACTTGGCTAGCAAGTCCCTCTGGAAGCCAAAACACTCCTCTTGTGCTGCAAGCAGGACCTCTTCCCCACTCTTCAGGTGACAGATATTATATTGGGGTAGGCTAGGTGTCATATGGTGTACATAGTTAAGCAAAACAAAGGAACACACACTAAATCTGAAACAGGGAACTATTCCTATACAAAGTGACAATTCAGCACAGGCAGTGAAGACTATCTCTTGGTAAGAAAGTGGTCCAGGCTGAGGACCTAAGAGGGAACCAAAAGACTGGACACTTGGAATCAAATGGAAATTTTAAAACTGAAAAATTTAATAACCAAAAGGAAAACTCCAGTTTATAAACCCAATCACAAAATGGACGGAATAGGAAAAAAAAAAAAGAATCAATGAACTTGAAGACAACAATAGAAAATAATAGTCCAACAACAGAAAAAAAAAAGAAGTCTAAGAGAACAATTAAAAAACAAAAACCAAAGGGAAAAAAAAAAAGAGCAGACAGAGCCTCGGGGATCTGTGAGACTATAACAGAAGATATAAAACTTATGCCATCAAGTCCCACAAGGAGTGGAGAAATAAAGCAGGGGTAAAAAAGTATGCAAAGAAATATAGGGTGAAAACTTTCCAAATTGATATGATCCTTGTCTTGAAGATAATTTTATTTGGTGAGTTGTATAAATAAGTTTTATACTGTAATACAGAATTATTAATGCTAAGAACTTTGCCCAAATCTCTGTGGCATCTTATCTTTGTCAGCCAAGAGGGACCAGAAAAGGTTTTTAGTGAGTAGAAAATAGAAGCTAAGGAAATTGGGGTTACATTCTAGGCAGAGGCAACAGCATATCTGCAGAAGCACAAAAACCTAAGTATATGAGTTCTGATAAATTGAAGGAGTTGAGTACAGTTGTGGCCAAGAGGATAGATAAGAATCTAGAGTTGAAGCTAAAAAATTAAGCAACACCATGAAGAATCTAGAATGGCATGCTCAGAAATCACACCAAATCTTGTAGTGAACTATTAGAAGATTTTAAACAGGAAAAATAATAACTGTAGAGTTGCTACTGGTGCTTTTTGAACAAGAGATCTACTAAGCTGGGGTTATACCTCAGTGGTAAAAGCCCTGCTTAACATCTATATGGCTGTGAGTTGGATCCCCAGCACCATCAGAAAAAATAAAAACCAGATTTCCTTTCACCCCAGTTTAGTACCCAGCACCAAAGTCAATGAATACTAGGTGGCAGATCCTTTTGATGGACCAGGGCCCAAAATACTATAACCTATCGGCCAAACCTAGTCTGCTGCCTGTGTTCATATAACCATTTTGTCACATGTGAAAATTACATGAAATTCAAACTTTAATGTTCATAAAAAAGTTTTACTGAAATAGTCATGCTCATCCACTTGCCTCTTTCATGTAACAATTTGAATTGAATAGTTACAGTAGAGAACATATCTGGTGATCACGTCACTTCCCACTGGCTCTTAGTGACCTACAAATCACAGTAATGCATTATAAACTGGTAGACATTTTGAGAGCCAGGTGTATAGCACTATAACTTTTTAAAAAATTTCCTGTGTATACCTATCATGACAAAATGAGAAAAACAGACTTCAAATGTTATGCTTTTACTGAACAGTGGAATGTGGATTATTTTGTTGTCAAATTTGATGGCAAAGTATTTATTATCCAATAATACTATGGCTTTGTTAAAAGAATACAATATATGTCAATATTATCAAACTAAGAATTTATCACAGTATTCCCAGTTGACAGGAAAAGTAGTAGTGAAAAAAGAAGACTTAAAACAGAATACTTCATCATAGTACAATTTTTCACAAAAATTAAAAATGAAGTAGATGGGCTGGGAATATAGCTCAAGGCCAGGGTTATAGCTTAATGATACAGTGCCTACCTGGCAAGTACAAATTCCTGAGTTCAGTTCCCAGTGTAAAAAAACAAAAAAAAAGAAAGAAAAAGAAAAAAAGAAATGGTTATGTGGCAAATGCCAGCAATCCAAACACTTGGGAAGCCAAGACAGGAGGATAAGACATTGTCTCAAAAGCCAAAAAAAGAAAGAAAAGGAGTCCACCAACAAAGCAGTTTTCTGAGTATCTCATTTCTTAAGCAAGGAAAACTGATTAAATTGGTTGCATTGTGACCAGAGAACATAAACCTAAGATTACCATATTAGTCTTTTAACTAGAACAATTGCTCAGAGTTGAAAACATTTTGAACATCAGCTGTCAATTGAAAGACGAGGCCATTACCTTTGAGTGGTCGTGAGTTACAGACATTAGTGACATTATATGGCTATAATTTGAGGAATCAGTGCCGCATTTAAGGGCCTGAAGAGCCAGGGATATAGCTCAGCAGCCCAAGCGCCTGCCTAGCAAGTGCAAGTTTGTGAGTTCAAACCCTGGCATCAAAAACAAAAAAATAAATAAATAAAAATAAAGAGCCTGAAAATTAGTCTTTCTGAGTAGTTTGCATGGAACAAATACCAGTGAAAATATTTTCAAAGAGGTTAAGAAAGCACTGATTCTCTATAACATGAAGTGGAATCTTCCAAAATGTGTTACAACTGGTGGAGGATACTAGATATAGAACATAAAATTGTTTATTGGAGCAAATTTACAAAACTTGCAATAATATGAGATGTTTAAATCCTATGACTATTCATAGTATTATTCATAAGTAGTTACTTTGCAGTGGTATTTGAATCCACCATGAGTTGTTGAACCAGTAGTGTCCATGGTAAATCCATTCACTGTTAAGGACTTAACTGTCATCAGTTCAGTGAATTTTTGTCAGTAAAAACTGAATATTCTGACTTTCTCTACCACATGGCAGTTCAATGTCTTAGCAGTGGCAAAGTTTTACTATTAGTCTTATAAGCATAAGACCCAGACTGAAAATTTTTGAATGAGAAGAACCGCTCTCACCTACTATTATCAAACAATGAATCACTTTGGAAATTAGCTTTTGCTGTAGCCTTGATAATGTCTTAACTAATTTAACCAATTACAAGGTATTTGGGAAAATAAAAAGATTAAATATATTACATTTAAAAAGGTAAAAATAGAATTTGTATATGAAATTTATACTATAGTAAACTTACTTCAATGACAACATTGCTTAAATTAAGCCACTCTATACACTTCCATGCTATCAGAAGTTAACATAAGTGAATTGTCCTTTTTCTTCTCTCTCTGTCTCTGTCTCTGGTAATGGAGATTAAACCTAGGGCCTTCACATTGAGTTACATCCCCATCCCTGTTTTTTTATTTTATTTCATTTTTTTGACACAGAGTCTTACTAAATTGCCTCTGGGCTTAAATTTAGGATCCTCCTACCTCAGCTTCCCACAGGGCTGATATTACAGATGTGTGCTACCACATGCCATAAAGTATCCATTTTTATATAGATTTGTATCAGATTTCTGTTCAGAACTCTAACAATGTTTCCAGGAAGCACTTTTCAGTCCTCAATGTAAATGCAAAAGAAATGTCCATATTTTAAAATTTATTTAACTGTGAAATTAAAAGGTTCCCATCTAACAATAGTTGAAAGTGATTAATATGCAATGTAATGATATGAGGAAAGCAAACATCAAGAGAACCCACCAGAATTCTATAAATGCCTTCCATACAATGAACGTGCTCCATTAAAATTATATGCACGTGGATTGATCAATGTTCAGCAGTGTCTTTTTGTGTGCAGAGACATTTTCAAAAATGCATAAAATCTCATTATAGTTCAGCAGGCTGGGCATGGTGAAGCATACCTGTAATTCCAGCACTTAGGAGGCTGAGACAGGAGGATCACTGTGAGTTCAAGGCCAGCCTGAAGTACATAGTGAGACTCCATTTCAAAGAAAAAAGTTTACCCCATTATAGATTAGCATTAATAAATGAACATTTGCAATCTAATATGATGATGCAGCACACTAATTTTTTTTTTTTGACATAGTCACTATGTAGTTCAGGCTGGCCTAGACTCATCATATAACCCAGGTTGGCCTCAAACTCACAGTGATCCTCTTGCCTCAGCCTCCTAAGTGCTGGAATTACAGGTATGTGCTACTGCACCTAGCCCACAGAACACAATTTTGAACTTCAATTAAGCAAAATGTATTCCAAAAACACTAATAGACTTGTATTACCAAAAATTGTATTCAGTTTTACTATTATATTTTGAATTTTATCAATATCATTTTTATAACTGAGAAAATATACACATTTTTCTCAGTTACTATGTAAGTACTTTGCCTCTTGTCCTCCATCTGGCTGTATACAGAAAAAATTTAACAACCCTTGAGGGCTTCCGGTTCAAATAATAAAAATTGCTGTTTATCTCCAAATTTATACTAATCTAACTCACCAAAATACTCTCAAATACAGAAAACAAAATCACAAAACAAAATTCTATAACATCAATGACTAAAACTGACAGGTAATTTGAGGCTTGGATCTGGGGAAATTGATGTTAATTATGAGACAGATGTCTTTACAGAGCAGGATTGAAGAAATTTCAGTCATGCTTTACCTTGGCTTCATTACTTCAAATAGACACTAAATGAAATATGTAGGAAGCCAAATATTTAAGGCCCATATCTCCATCCTATAATGACTCATTGCCTGTTTTCCAACTCAAAAAGATTGTACCTTCAAGGTTAGTGCCACTGTGCCCAACTTGAAATTGTTAATTTTTTTTTTTTTTGTACCGGAGATCCAGCCCATGACCTCACGTTTGCCAGGCAGGTGCTTATGCCACTAAGCTAAATCTCCAGCCCAAAATTCTAAGTTTTTAAATAAATGGTCCCATATTCTCATTTCACAAGGAATTTTCCTGCAAATTACATAGAAGACTTACCCCAAAGTTTAAGGAAACATCAACTACTTTTAGATCTCTGAGAGAAGTCTGTTCTGGGAGCAGTATTTTGTTATGCAGCACATTAGTAAATAGAGGCACAAAAGAAAAATCAAAATATGTGTACATTAGTGTTCAGTTCAGCAATAGATTGAAGATGGTGCTTCTGCCACTATTTCCACAGACAATTGGTGGGCCTAAGGGTAACAAATTCAGCAATCTGTATCTGGGAACAGATATTTATCCCAGAGAAATCTTGTCCTACTTGAAGTTATGGAGAAAAACCAACACAGAGGTAGGGGAAGTGAGCATAGCTTCTAGAAAATCAGGGAAAATGGGAACTCTTCCTTACCAGAAAAAAATTGTAGAAATATCTCGGAAACCTTAAGCCTTCTTTAATAAGAGTGGGAGATGGGACACAAGAAAGGAAAAGGCTGGAATGAGATGAAATGAAAAGACAAATAGACAGGGTAAAAAAAAAAATCAGCAAGTACTCTAAAAAGTAGCAACAGGGCCTGGGATACAGCTCAGTGGCAAAGTGCCTGCTTGACAAGCGCGAGGTTCCAAGTTTGATTCCTGATACAAAAAAGAAAAAAAAAAAACGTAGAAACAAAATTAAAATACTACTTGGAGACAACAAAGAGCAAAATTCATATGGTAAAAAATTGAACTGATGTCAACAACAAAGCTGACACTAAAAAATTAAATGCATTATGAAAGAAATGGAAATAAGAAAAATGGTGATAACTATGGAGAGCCAACATATGAGCAATTTGAGCTCCTAAAAGAGAAACAAAGGCAAATGGACGAGAAACAATTTAGCAAGGCCCTACCTCAGAATAAAAAGGCCAACATGGTGGAACACACTTCTAATCCCAGCATTTAGTAGGCTGAGGCAGGAGGATTGCCACAAGTTTGAGACAAACCAGGCTACATAGTGAGTTCAAAGCCAGCCTGAACTACATAGCTAGACTCTGTCTCAAAGTAAATAAATGCATGTATACATGCATGCTGGAGATGTAGCTCAGAGGTAGAAGGATTTTTTACCATGCATGATGCTTGGTTAAGTCCCCAGTACTATCAAATACTGATGATGATGGTCATGAGGATGAGAAGGAGGAGAAGAAGAAGATGTTAAGAAGAGGAGGAAGAGGAGGGGAAGAAAGAAAAATAATACAGAAAGAAATGCCTTTATACCAAAGAACAGCATATGCTGATTGAAAGGTCCTACCATGTTCTAGGCAAACTTAATAAAAGGGGATACAGCTGGACACAACATGGTATAAATTTTAAGCTATAATATTAAGGCTTCTATGATTATTCAGACAAAAATCCACAATCATACGTCCCAGACAAAAACAAAAATCAGTCCCTGAACTTCTCATAGATAAAGTTTAGAGAGAAAAATTTATGAACTCAGGATGTAATATATATCTGAGTAATCTTTTGAGTATAAAGATGCCAGAAAAACTCTCTGCTACTTAAGGTACAATAAAAGGGATCACCTTCTTGAAAAATTGGCTTGCAATCTATTGCAATCAACCAAGAGATGAAAACAAACAAACAAAAGCTCAAGAATGAGAAGGTCATGGACATTATTAACTCAAAGTAAGAGCACATCTAATTATTAAGTCAAAGTAAAGGCATTGTATCTAATTATAAACCAAAATCTGGTCCTGGGGATATAGTTCAGTGGCGGTGTATGTATAGCATGCACTAGGCTTTGGGTGCAAGATGTGCACTTCCCCTCAAAAAATAATACTGAATCCAATTGTTTGCCTTGTTATGCTGTTTTAAAACTTTAAGTTCAGGCATGGTGGCACATACCTGTAGTCCCACCACTAGGAGGCTGAGGCAGGAGGATTGCCATGAGTTGAAGGCAGACCTGGGCTACATAATGAGTTCAAGGCCATCCTGAATTATAAAGCAAGACAACAAATAAATAAATAAAGTACAAGAAATTTAAATAAGATTTATCTAGTTTCAAGAGATATACCAATAAATACATATTGCAAAGTAAAATAGACAAAGATAAATGCAGAGTACAAAAAGGAAGGAGTTAGCAATATTAAACAATCAAGACTAAGGTATTACTCAGAAAAAGAATTAATTTTATGTAGTAAAAGGGCACAAATAAAATTTCATTTCTCAAAGTTCAATGCCAGATTATACTATCAAAGTATAAAAGAAAACTATTAGAAATTCTACTTGTCCAGACTCTCTAGATGTATTAGCCTCACATTAGTACAACAAAATACCCAAGACAGGTTACTATAAAGAAAAGAAGGTATGTCTAGCTCACAGTTTGGGAGGTTCAAGACCAAGATCAGGTGGTCTGATTCATTTGGGCCTCTAGCAAGGGTGTCATTTCATGATGGGAGCATGAGGTAGAGCAAGTCACTCATATCACCAGCCAAGAAGCAAAAAGAGTAAGACTCAGGTTCCACAGTATCTTTTGAGGACATGAGCTATGGTTTATGTCTAGATGGCCCCCCCAGAGCATCATGCAGTCATGGGGAGTAGACTTTTAAAGATGGCTAAATCTAGAGTTTGTGATTGGTTCAATGTCTAGTGCTGGGATTGACAGCACAAGTGCTACACCCACCCCAGGGCACATACCCTGCATACAATATATGGGAGCAAAAGAGGCTTGTTCCTCCTTTTTGCCCTTTTTGCTCTTGTTGCTTTTGCTGTCTTCTGCTGCCACAAGCTGTTACCCCTCTTCCATGCTACCCTACTTTTCAGCCAGCTGATTATGGACTGAAACCTCTACAAACTATAGCTAAATAAATCTTTCCTTCCTTAACTTTGGGCATCAGGTATTTTGTCTTGGCAACAATAAAAGTATCTAAGACCACATGTGCCCATTGACCTAGAGACTTCCCATAAAGCCCTACCTCCAAAAGGATGCTGGCACTACCCAATAGTGACACCTTGGGTTCCAAACCTTTAACAGAAGACCTTCTGAGGCATGCTACCCATATTCAAATCATTGCACCAGAAAAACAAGACCAATAGCATACATACATCCATACACACACAAGTGTGTACACATACGGAGTGTGAATTAAGAAGTTGGCTGATGTTGTCAGGGTGGGCCAACATGCTAGGAAACTTCTGTGATGAAAATTGATGTTGCAGCCTTCCAGTTCAAAATCTGCAGGGCAGGCTAGTAGGGGGACAAGTCAGGCAGGGTTTCTTTGTTACAGTCTTGAGAAAGAATTACTACCCTGGGGAACTTTAGTCTTTGTTCTTAAAGTCTTTGATTAATTGAGGCCCACTCACATTATGATGCATAATCGGCTTTTTACTTAGTTGTAAGCATCATAAATATTAATCATCTGTATGAAATACCTTCACAGCAACAGTTAGACTGGTATTTGAAAAAAAAAAAAAGACCACCATAGTCTGGCCAAGTTGACATATAAAATTAACTATCACAGAAATATAGGAGAAGAAATTGACAGAGACAAAGCAATATAAGACTGACGTACTTGGTAGTGTTGGACACATCAAGTAGACCAAACAATAAATACAAATACATAAGACTATATGTATATAATGGATCATATATGAACTATGTATGAAAATAATATGTTTTATCTTACATTATAAATTATACAAATAGATGAGAAGGGTGGTAGCAATGTGGACAAAAAATAGTGTTGCATCAGGTGTGGTGGCACAGGCCTATAATCCCAGCACTTGGGAAGCTGAGGCAGGAGGAATTCTATGAGTTCAAGGCCAGCCTGTACTACATAATGAGACCCTGTTTCAAAAAAATTTTTTTTGATTCATGCCTCACACTTTGCACTAAGATATATTTCAGATGGATTAAATATTTAAATGTTAAAAGTGAAACAAAATAAAAGTATCTGAAGAACCAAGAGATATTTTAAATATCATCTTAGTGTGTGAAATCTCTCTAAGAATAACATAGAACCACAAAGCCATATTTTTAATGGACTCATTAATCTGACTAAATAAAAGCAAATAATGTCTTCCTGGCAAAATATCACTAAGAAAAATCAAAAAGTGAATGAAGAATTGAGGGAAAATTTGAAAAAAATGCCACGTCAGAGAGGTAATGTTCCAACATCATAACAAGATCTGAGGGAGGTATATCTCACATAGTATTATGAAAACTCACTCATCACACTTATGAAATACAGTACAAAAGGGTCTGAAATTCTCATCACAGATAAATTCATTTCTCTAACAGAATTCTTAGGAATCAACAAAAAACACTAATGTACCCTAATATAATATTGATATAAGTAACCTGTCCATAGAAAGAATGAAAAGATTCTAGACCCTTCATAATAAAAGATAGGCAAATTAAAAGTCAATGGAGACATCACACTTCACTGGTCAAAATGACAAAGATACAAAAGCATGATATTTTGCTGGGCTGTTCTGTCTGTGAGGAAACAGGCACTTTCACATATTGGTAGTAGGTCTTACTGAAATTCTTTTTTTTTTTGATATGGGGGATCAAACTCGTGCTTTCCAGGCAGGTGCTTATGCTGTTGAGCTAAACCCCTAGCCCTTGATAGTAAGTCTTGATAACACCCACAACAATTAATCTGTGATGTTTGTCAAAATGTAAAATTATGAGGTTGGGCATGGTAAAATACACCTGTAATCCCAGCACTCGGGAGGCTGAGGTAGGAGGATTGCTGTGAGTTTGAGGTCAGCCTCAACTACAAAATGAGTTCAAGGCCAGCTTGAATTGCATAGTGAGATGTTGTCTTAAAAAGACAAAACAAAATTATGAGATTAGACCTGCTATCTCTATTTCTAGTAATATCCAATGGATAAGATTCCACATGTTATAAAATAAATTGTGTACCTAAACTTAACTACAATTTTGTTTATCACAATAATATTTGTAGTAACAAAAATTTGGCAACAACCTAAATGTCCATCAATAAGGAACAAGTTAAATGAATCATGATGCTTCCATGCAAAGAATATTATGCTATTACAGAGAAAATGAGGTTGTTCTCATTTATTGGCTTTATATGATTTCTAACATATATTAAACAAGTAAAAACAAGGTAGAGAATAATGTGTGAATGTTATAACATTGTTGAAAAGTGAAAATATATATGTACATATATAATGCTTTGTATTTGCATAAAATATCTTGAAGGTTACAGAAAAAATTGATATTGGATGTTTTTGGGGAAGAGAATGTGTTGGCTAGAGAATAGAGGTAAGGAAATTTTTTACTCTGTATACCCCTGAGCGCCCTTTGCATGTTGGGTCATGAATAAATTTCCTAATGAAATAGTAGAATTGTTTAATAAAATAGGGCAGAGAACTTAGCTCAGTGGCATAAGCACCTGCCTTGCAAGTATGAGGTCATGAGTTTGATCCCTAGTACCAATAAATAAATAAATAATAAAATACTATAAAACTCACAAATATGTGAAAGGAGGAGAGAACATAAAAAAGTTAAGATATATTATGTACATTACCAACTCTCTACAATGAATGTACTGCAAATGTGTACTATTATAAATAAATAAATAAATAAATCATCACATATAATACTAGAATGCTAGCAATAGATAATACATCTGTTTCACTGCTCAAGGGATAATTGAGTAGGCAGTCTCAGTTTTGTAAAGCAAAAACTATGCAGGTCACATTCTTTGACTACTGTGCAATAAAGCAAGAAATGAGTGCAAACTCTGTCCTCAGTCCTACCTGAAACTGGAGCCAACAGAGTTCAAGCAAATTGATCAGAGATCAAGACCCATGCTTACTTTATTCCTTCACAATAGTGACTGTTTAAGAGAGAGGCGAAATCCAAATTGAGATTCCAACATACTTATGAGCCACACTGCAGAAAGTCTTGGTAAATACATTTGTGAATATCACTGGGTGACTAAGACCTTGATCCATCTTTCCAGATGGATGGGAGCTGGCAGGGAGTCTGGCTCAAGCACCACAAGATTGCCATAAAATTCATTTTTTCATTGCCTTCTCTCCTCTCATTATTTTCTTCTTTTCAATTGTAATAACTGAAATATAGAATATGAATATGCAACTTTTCTTGTCAAATATATTGCCTATATTTTTCCTACTTTATCAGCCATTTGTTTATGGCTCTTATTTGCAATTAAAAAGCTTAAATGTTATGTAGCTAAATCTATGAGTCTGTAATGGAATAGTTGCTTGCTTTTTAATAGTACATTAAATGTTCTATCCACTATATAATTATTAAACTGTTAGCTGTTACTTTCTTCTCATTTATGCTTTTCTTACTTTTAACCACCCTACACATACACATACATACCCCAGCAGGATAAGGTGGTGCACAACTGTAATCTCTGCCCTTGGGAGGCTGAGGCAAGAGGATCCTGAGTTACAGACCAAGCCTGGGCTACATGGTGAAATACTGTCTCAAAAAAAAACAAAGCAAAAACCTTTCTCTTAGATTTTTTCAAATATCAGAAAATGATAAGTCCTATACTTTTGTGTTACATAGACTTGATGTTTTGCTATATGTATACACTGTGGAACAATTAAATTTAGCAAATAAACTTATCTATCACTTCAATACTTATAATTTTTTGAAGTGTTAGTTTTTTTATGTTAAGACAGAAAGAAAAGAAAATTTAAAAAAGACAAAATATAAAAAACAAGAAAAGTAGAATATAGAATTCTAAAAAATTAACATCATAAAATCGCTAGTTGATACATTACATTTTTGTTTGTTTTTCAGGATTGAACACAAGGCCTTTGCACTGAGCTACATTGCCAAACCTTTTTTGGTGTTTTTTTTTTTTTTGAGAAAGAGTCTTGCTATGTAGTTCAGGTTGGCCTTGAACTCACATATAGACCAGGCAGGACTCAAATTTATAGTGATCCTCCTGGCTTAACCTCCCTAATTCTGGGATTATAGGAGTGTGCCAACACTCCTGGCTGGCCCCCTTTTAAAAACTATTTTATTTTATTTTACTGTAAGACAGGGTCTTGCTAAGTTATCGGGGCTGGGCTTGAACTTGTGATCCTCCTGCCTCAGCTTTCCAGAGTGCTGAGATTATAGGCATCCACCAGCATGCCTGTCCAGTGTTAGACATTATTCAGCATTATATGTAAAAGATGAGATTAAAGGAAAATCTTTTTTTTAAAACTAGATATCTTTTGAATTTTCTAAAATAATGTCCTTTTGTAACTAGAAAAAAATTTAAATGTATTTAAACAGCATCAACAGATATCTTTTTTGCCAATAAAATTAGCTAAGTTGAAAAATTAATAATGTCTGGTGTTGATAAGAATTTGGGGAAAAGTTTTGTGCTAGCAATTTTCTGGACAATGTTTCATGCCTATGTCTTGCACTCTGAACAACTACTGTGAATATAATAAGACACGATGTATTGATTGTTCTTACTCTCCTACTAGCCTGTTTTGAAACTCTTGTTTCATTGTTATTTTTTACTTTTTTCAGTTAAAAAAAAAAGAATTTAGGGAAATAGGCCCTCATACATTGGCAGGGCTGGGAGTGGGGAAGTATTAACACTGTTCAAGCCATATGGTAAAGGGAATTATGGGACGATGAAAACTTTCATGGCTTGGGGAAAAGGTAAAGTGTACTAGCAATTTGGACACCAGTTTGGCAACATCTCCCAACAATTCCATCCTAGATAGATATACTTGCTCACATACACAAGACAATTACAAAAATGTTTATAGCAGTGTCCTTTATAATAGCAAAAATATGGAAACAAGATAAATGTCAACCAGGAAGAAAATTAAAATTTGATAAGTTAGCTACATGGTCTTATTCATTGAATACCATAGAAATAGCGCTGAAGGTAGATACATATGTAAAGTTGGATAAGCCTCAAAAGTATAATGCTGTACAAAAAGAGCAAGCTGCAAGGAGAATAGGTGCAATGTTAAGTTTTAAAGCACACAGAAAGTACTGTATCTTTCTTATTCATGTGTATGCATATATGCACATACACACAGTGTTTATGTAAGTATGTATACACAAAAATATATGTATATACAAAAAAATTAATGCTCATGGAACTGAGAAACACCAAATCAAGGATATATTTTTTGGAGAAAGATTTGTGTCCAGAAGAGTTAGATAGGGCATTTCCATATGTTTTTATATTTTATTTTGTTAAGAAAATAGATCTAAAACAAATATGAGAAAAATGTTAAGATCTAACAGGCTGGATGTTAGGTATGTACATATTTATTATCATGTCTAGTACACTTTTAGGATTGCTTGAAACATCTCAAATAAAAATGAATGGAGGAAAACTGGAGATATAGTTCAGTGGCACAGCATCTACCTGGCAAGCACAAGGTCCTGAGTTCAATTCCCTGTACTGGAAAGGAAAAAAAAAATGAATGGAGGGAAATGTATCTGTGCTTTGAACTAGCAATTTCCTTGCTGCCAATTTATTTATTTATTCCAAGGAAATCCTTACAAATGTGTGCAGGAGATTTATTTACCAATATATTCATTGTAAATATTATTTATGATATAAAAAACCTAGATAAAATCTGGCCTGGATATAAAAGTTTAACTATAACACCTCCATAATATAAAATATAGTGCATCTCTTAAAAGGATAACCTAGCTGGACCTGGTGGTGCATACCTAGAATCTCAGCACTGAGAAGGCTGAGGCAGGAGGGTTGCTGAGAGTGTGAAGTCAGACTAGGCTGCATATTGAGTTCAAGGCCAACCTGAACTACACGGAAAGACCCTGTGCACAAAATAAATACATAAATACATACATAAATAAATAAGGGTAACACTACAAGAATATTTATTGATATGAAAATTTTGTACTATTTTGTTAATAAAATACTACAAAAGTTTTATCTCAATTTATAAAATATAGTAATATCCATTTATCTATATGCAGATTCATGAATAGAGGAAAGTAAATGAAAATATATGCAAAAATGTCTATAACAGTTATTCCTCAGCAGTGTCATTGCAGAAGTTTTTTATTTTCTGGATTTCTCAAAAATTTATATGATAGTTTATAATTAGAACAACTACATGTTCACAAAGAGACTAATCAGATGATTTTGGTGAAAGATTACATGGAACGAGACAAAATAAAAAACTATAGCTGAAGGATGAAAAAAGAACAACTCATGAGCAGGTTAGAAGGTATACTTAACATGATTTTTTTTTTTTTAACACTTTAAGAAGGGTGGAGAAAGGAGGAATGTCACAATGATCTGCTGACTCAGGTCACTGGGCAACTGATGATACTTTCCCCTGAAATACCAGCTGCACAAGGGGGAGAGAGATTCTGCATGAAAGATAAACCAGGAGTGTAATTTGAAACAGAATGAGATTGAGAGGCCCCAGGCCATTGTAGCAGACAGTTTGGGGCTCCTACCCTGCATCTCCTTTCTCCTGTCTACCTCTTAATAGGAGCCCTGATTTAGAGCTAGTCACCATCCCCCACACAGCTGAATACTTCAAGGGAATCTGCCCTTATCCCTCGTCCCTTATCAGGTTCTCAAGAATGCTGACTTGCCAGTGCAGCATTTTTTCTAGCTTTTTTATTAACAATTTCTAAGAATTATTAGACGGGGCATTTAATCTTTGTCAGTTGTACACATTAAATGTATTGTTCTGCTAATCTGTTCTTCTTTTTCAATTTTATTTTTAGAATCTTTTGCCATATGTACATTTAGAATGGTTATGTTGTTTTTCTCTGTAAATCTTCCTTTGTAGCTTCTGGATTTTTGTTTTCCTTGGAAAAAATTTCCAACATCGAGATTTAAATATGCTGGGTGTGATGGTACATGCCTATAATCCTAGCACTTGGGACGCTGAGGCAGGAACATCTCTGCAAATTTGTTTGAGGCCAACAGGGGCTATTTAGTGAGCTCAAGACCAGCCTGGACTACATAGTGAGATCCTGTCTCAAACACAAAACAAAACAAAACAAAACAAAATAAAACAAAACATTTTTTAAAGAAATGTTCTCTTGTATTTATTTCCAGTACCTTATAGTTTTGGTTTTTTGTGTGTTTGCATTTGTTTCCTTAAATAACATTTTTATAATGGAAAACTTTAATCATACAAAAGTATAGAGAACATTGGTTCCTCATATTTACAGATTTATGCAGTATTTGTCTTTTTTTAAATTTTTAATTTTTACTAGTGCATGTTTGTAATACATAACGATTACATTCCTTGTGGGGAGTTGGTATGTGGACATGACACATCTCCACTGTTTTTTGATCCCTTTCCCCTCTCCCTTCCTGCCATCTCTTTGTGCCCTTCCCTTTTACAAAAGATTTGTCTCCCTATTTGCTATTATTACCTTACCCTTTATTTATATTTTGAGTTTTTTCATGTAAGGTAAACCATGCAATATTTAAACTTGCATGTCTAATTTATCTTATTTAACATTATTGTTTCAAGGTGCATCCATTTTCCTACAAGTTTATCTTTCTTTATAGAAGAGTAGTATTCCATTTTGTATAAATACCACATCTTCTTTATCCATTCATTTGTTGATGAACATACAAGTTGCTTTCAAGATTTAGTTATTATGAATTGTGCTGTTATGAACATGGGTATGTATGTGTCACTGTAGTATGATATGTTTAACATTTTTGGAAAGATACCTAGAAGTGGAATAGCTGGGTCAAATGGAATTTCTAGTATTAGTTTTTTGAGGAGTCTCCATACTGATTTCTATAATGGTTGTACCAGTTTCCATTCCCGCCAACAATATAAAAATGTTCCTTTTTGCCCTGCAACCTCATCAACATTTGTTACTATTTAATTTCTTGATGATAGCCATTCTTTCTGGAGTAAGGTGAAATAGTCAGTGTTGTTTTAATTTGTGTTTCTCTAAGAACCAGAGATGTTAAATACTTTTTTAAAAATTGAAAACTTTTTTAATCTTTTTGTTCTGTGAAGTGTCTATTCATTTTAGTTGCCCATTTTTTTTGATTGAGTCTTTTATTTGGTAGACTAGTTTTTAGATAGTCTAGATACTAGTCCCCTCTCCAAAGAACAGCTAGTGAAGTTTATTCCCATTCTGTAGGTTGCCTCTTTACTCTGGTTGTTTTCATTGCTGTGCAGAAGCTATTTGCATTTTTGTTTTTGGTTTATTTCACTTAGTATGATGTTTTCAAGATTTATCCATGTTGTACAATGCATTAGAATTTCATTTTTAAAGATGAATAATATCATTTTGTATGTATATACCACAGTTTGTTTTCCCACTCATCTTTTGATGCATGCTTATGTTGTTTTCCCCTCTTAGTTTTTGTTACTAATACTGCTATGGTTATTGGTACACACCTATCTGCTTGAGTCCCTTCTCTCAATTATTTTAAGTATATATCCAGAATGGTGTTGTTGGATTATTTGGTAAATCTTTATTTAACTTTTTGAGAAATTGTGTATTTTAAACATTTGCATGTATTATCATTGAGATTTTGATTGAGCTTTCATTAATTTTGTAAATAAATCTTGTGGGAATTTAAATCTTTACATAATTGCTCCTTTCAGGAATGTAATATAAAAACTTAAAAAAAAAAAAAAAGAATGTAATATGTTTAAACTGGGCTTGGTGGTGCATGCTTGTAATCCCAGCATTTGGGAGGTGGAAGAAAGAGGATTGTTATGAGATCGAGGCCAGCCTGGGCTACAAAGTGAGCTCAAGGCCAGCCTGAAATGCATAGTGAGATCCTGTCTCAGAAAGACCAATAAATAAATAAATAAATAAATAAATAAATTTTAAAATTAATTAATTAAATAAAAGAATGTAATATGTTTGGGTTTTATTTTCTGTTCTTTTGTAACATTTACACTTTTCTTTAGAGAAGATTCAAATAGGCAAAGTCTTAGTATTTGATGAGTTTTATAACTATAATCAATTTTCTTTCTCACCCCCAAATCTTTGTAGGCAACTCAGTCTGGTTTCTATTTTGTATGGTCTGGAGGTTGCAAGCCTCCTACCCAGCCTCCCAAGTGGCTGGGAGGTATGTAAAACCATGCCTGCCCTGGAATCTCTTCTTTAATCACCAATTCCTTCCATCTTTCTATTAGCACAAGTTGACCTTAAATCAGGCTAGTTCTGCTTCACTTATTCTAATTAAATGCCCAAAAAGTCTGAATCAGCAAGTGTGGAAATTTTGGACAGGGACCTTAGTACTAGAAATACAAAAGCCTTTACTTTAGTGGTACTATTAAGCCAACTTATTCGCTAATGCTCTTGATGAAATATGACCTAGGCAGGAACTCTGAGAATTTCAGAAAAAATTTTCCTCATTAGTTAAAAAATATGTGTAAATTATAATTTTGGAAATTTGAATAAAATGCTAAGATTCGTGTTTATAAATTTTTAGTCTGATTTTATAATCTCAAAATTATTTATTCATTCCATTAAATAAGGAGATTTGCTACAGATTGAGTATGTGCGACCCACCAAAATTCATATGTGGAAATCTTAGCCCCCAAGGTGAGGGTATGAAGAGGTAGGGTCTTTGATAAGTTACTAGATCAGGAAAGCTCTGCTCTTGTGAATGGTATTAGTGACTTCTTGACCCTTTTATCATGTGAGGACATAGTAAGAACTCAATCATCATCTATGAACCTGTTATGGTTTGTGTCTAGATGCCCCTTAAGCCTCATGTAGACATAGGTAGGGCTTTTCAGAGTGACTGGATCTAAAGCATGTGATTGATTCATGGTGCAATGCTGGGATTTCTGGTTTGGTATCTCTCTACTCCCAGAAACCTAGATAGAGCATAAAAGGGACAGAAAGACACTGTTAAGGTTATTCCCTTGCTGGTAATGCTACCTTGGGGGCACCATGAACTGTTCTCCTCTGTGATGCTCCTCTGTCATGTACCACCCTGCCTCGAAGCTCACCAACTATGGACTGAAACCTCTATAAATTGAGCTAAATAAACCCTTCCTCTTTTAACTTTGGGTATCAGGTATTTTGGCTCAGCAATGAGAGAAAAGTAACTAAGACACAACCACAAAGTGGACCCTCATTAGATATCAAATCTGCTGGTGCCTTGATTTTGGATTTTTCAGCCTTCAGGATTGCAAGAAATAAATTCTCTTTGTTTATAAGTCATTCATTTTGTAGTATTTTGTTATAGCAGCCCAAACAGACTAAGGCTTTTCTGTGAAATTGGAAATGTCTACATAACAAAAATACACAGTCTGTTTCTAGTAGCATATAAATTGCAAACTCATTGAATGAATGGAATTCGAAGATACAAGTCTTTCCTCATCTTGCATAGCATCATCTTTCATAATATCTTTCATAACATCTGAATACCTTACACTGGATAGATGTTTTAAATATGTTGTCTATGAAGGGAAGGACATCTTTCTTTCTTTCTTTCTTTCTTTCTTTCTTTCTTTCTTTCTTTCTTTCTTTCTTTCTCTTTTTCCTTCACTTTCTTCTTTCTTTCATTTAGAGGATTGAAACCAGGGCCTCATGCACTCTAGGTAAGCACTCTACCACTGAGCTACACCTCCAGGGCCAGGAAAGCAATCTTTGTTACAAGCAGCTGAGTTAGTTAGAAATGTTATAGGCAGTCAGACAGGGCTGAACCCTCAAAGTAGCCAGTTTAATTCAGATACCTTGCAGCTTTGGAAGAGACAAACACCTCCTGCTGTAGACCAGATCTCAAGACAAAAGGCAAAGCAAATACAACCACATCTTAAGGATCCATAGTCCAAATAGTTCTCCACCAACCTGAAGAAGCCAGGAGTCAGCATATCACACTCCTACAGAAAGAGTCACTGCTGCTAAGCATGCCTGCTCACTACGTGACTTGCTCCCTCATTTGTTTATAATTTAATCAATTTTACCTGAGCAATTAATCTTATTAGTTGACCACAGTTCTGTTCCACCTTAAATGCACCTTTTGAGTTCCTGTTTTTCCCCACCTTGGACCCATCTAACCTCATGATTTTACTCTATAAAAATCCCTTGAAAAGACAGAGTCCCTGGCAACCCACTTGGGATCCCTTCTGTCTCTCTCAGACAGAAGCTTTCTTTCTCTCAATAAATATTTTCCACTCTTAACCTCTGTAGTTCCTAAAATTCATTCTTCAATTTTAGAGAACATGAACTTGTACTGGACATATAGTAGGTCGCGAGTTTCATTTCCCTATATCATCTTCACAAGACTTTTTATTTTATTTTACTCCCCCACCTTTTTTTTGAGATACTGTTCAGGCTGGCCTTGAACGAACTGTGTAACCCAGGCTGGCATCGACCTTGCAGTGACCCCCTGCTTTAGTCTCTTGAGTGCTGGCATTTATAGGCTTGCACCATCATGCCCGGCTTTTATTATATTTTTGAGTCAGGGCCTCACTATGTAGTTTAAGCTGCTTTTAAACTCACTGTGTACCCCAGGCTGATCTGGAACTTGGGGTGATCTTCCTGCCTTAGGCTCTTGAGTGCTAGGATTACAGGAGTGCACCATCGTGCCTGGCATTGGCTTTTTAAAGTTGTTTATTTTGTAGGGCTTTTTGATCTAGAAATTGGTTGAAATATTCTTGTTTGTCCAACTAGTTTTTATAAGAACATGAGTGAGATAAGCAATGTCACTACTATCTTTCTTACTACTCAAATGACATACATTAAAAAAGGAAAAAGAAAGATTTTAGAAATAGAAAACAATTGAAATGTATATTTTCTGGAGTCTAGAAATTGGAGATTCACAACTTCCAAGGAGAACATTTTACTTCTTTGTCCAAAGCATATAATAGTTAATTTATAATGATTTAGAATAATATAGCACACTCTTTTATCTGTAGAAGCATATTTTTCTGACCCATGTAGATCATGAGAAAGACACAATTCTGTCACGAGGTATGACCTTGAACAGAATCTTGTATTACTTTTGGTTTTATCATCTATAAAATGAAAACTTTCTTCTCAATTAGTTGTCATCAAAGCCAATATAATGTTTTTTGGCAAAATAGATGTCGAATATTGAAAAAGAGAGTAGAGCTTTAAGGGTTGAAATGATAATAATTTACATGTTGATAAATATGCACATGCTATGGTATTATTCAGATGGAAGCCAGCCATCTAAATGATTTCCTAAGCAAAGAGGGGATATTTAGTAAGTGAAGGTTTCCCATCTTGCTACATTTATCTGTCAAAGTAATATATGCATATATTTTTAATGGTCAACTAGTTCTGTAAGTTTTTTTATGAAAGAACTACTTTTTACATGGTAAATTTGATACTTATTTTCCTTTCTCTAGATCAGCATTGTTCAATACAAATATAGGCTATATATAGAATTTAAAAGTTTCTAATAGACAATTAGAAATGTAAGAAATCATTAGGATTTTTTTTTTTTTTTTGGTACCGGAGATCGAACTCATGACCTCTCACTTGCCAAGCAGGCATTTATGCAGCTGAGGTAAATCACTGACTCATTAAGATATTTTACTCTCTCCTTTTTTGGTCTTTCTTCTTCTTTTAAAAAATTCAGTTCATTCCCATTTTCATGTGCTCAATAGCTACAAGTGGTTGGTAGCTATTGTGTTGCACAGGACAATTCTAGAAAACACTTTTGTATCAGTCAGTGCTTACTAGTGAAACAGATTTAATGCAAGATATACAAATATGTAAGGATTGACAAGAGCTTACAATGGCCACCCACAGAGTCAGGCATGGAAGAGCACAAAAAGGTCTGTCTGTGCCCTGGAGATCCAAAGGATCCAGTCAAAGGCCTGAAGCTCACTGTAGTGTCCTGTGCGAGTTCATATCAGGAGGCCACAGGGTCTGTGCTGGAAGGCTAATGGGTTTATTCCAGAGGCTGACAATGATGTCCAAGGTGAAGGCGAAGACTGGAGCTCCTCTGAAGAAACAGAGGCGAGCCTTCCTTCTTCATTTCCCCTCATACCATTTATGCAACAATCTGCCATAGGGTGGGTCTTCTGTTTTGAGTGTAGCCACATTCAGAACTACACCAATCCAATTTAGTTGGGTGTTTCTCACTCAAACTGACACAACCAGTTAACTACCACAACATTTATATCTCATTGCTTTATTTTTCATTTTTAGCTACACTTACTTTTCCACTTTGAAAAATGGAGAAGTTGGGAGGAGAAAATCAAATGTACAGCTGGGCATGGTGGCTTGCACCTGTAATCCCAGCACTCAGGAGGCTGAGGCAGGAGGATTACTTTGAGTTTAAAGCCAACCTGAACTACATAGTGAGACTCCATTTCAAAAAAAAAAGTGCAGGATTAGGTTTTCCTTTTGGTGCTGTGATTGAATTACTACTTTAAAATAACTTCATAATTTTTTAAACTGAAAAACATTTTAAAAATCAATCCAACTTGATAAGCAAATGTATGCTAAATGTTAAGTATGCAGAACCAATAGGAATGGTAATAAAGCATGGCAGATTGTATTTTCTGAAGGCTATGTAATGTCTGCCATCCCCTTCATTCTTCTTAGGACATGATCTTGACATTCTTCTCATCAAGAAGTAGGATCTATGTCCTATCCCCTAGAAACTCAATGGGTTTTTACAACTGTTTTACTAGTTAGAGTATAGTAGTAATGACACAGTGAGAATTTCAAGGTATGGTCATGAAAGGTGACAGTTCCCTCCCCCATTTTTGCTGGAACATTCTCTCTTGAAGCTATTGTCAGCCATGAAATCAGTCTGAGACTCTTCCATGCTGTGAGGAAGCTAAAGCAACCCACCTGGAGAGACTATAGAATAGGTTGCTGAGCTTATGAGAAGAATCAAACCCCCGGTCAGTCCAGCTACTCCAACTCCCTGCCTCCTCCCTGCCTTTCCAGCACCAGCCCACCCTTTGACAGTAACTCAATCCAGAGACCTTAAATTAGAACCTCTCAGATGAGCTCTTCAAAAATTCCTGAGCCACAGAAACCATGTGAGATAATAAAATGACTAACGTTCTAAGTTTGAGGGTATATGTATGTAATAATAGTAACCTAATATAAGGCATTATTTCTCTGTGACACTTCAGCTCCCCATTTTTGGAACTCAGTTTCTTTCTTTTTCCTCATCCTCAAAGGGATTCAACTGGGGTGTTTGCTAAGCAATATCCTCGGTCTCTCTCTCTCTCTCTCTCTCTCTCTCTCTTTCTCTCTTTCTCTTTCTCTTTTTAATTGTGAGACAAGGTCTTTAAGTCATTAAGTTGCACAGGCTGGGTTTGAACTTGCAGTCCTCCTGGAGTGTGCCACTACACACAGCTGGAACTTAGTTTCTTAACTTTAGTGCTGTCTAAGACCCCTTGCAGTGCAAAGATTTATATCTACTTTATGCCTCAGTTTAACCATTTGTGAAGTAAAGTTCTACTAGTAGCCAACTAAGTCTTGTTCAATTTCAAAACAATTTCATCAGCATGATTTAAAAATCCTATATCATCTTTACACTTTGCATTTGCAAAGCATTTTTAACTTTTCAAAACTCTTTTATATGCATTGTTTCATCTAATACTTCTAACAGACCTATGATGTAAACAATATAGATGGTAATGAGTAAAAAATTGAAAAATAAGGTGACATGTAGGCTAGATGTTTGAATAACAAACGGAAAGAATTGGAAGGATCCTCAGTGCTAGCTACTTCCTTTTGAAAGATAAGGAAATTGAGGTATGGAGATTTTAAATGCCTTGCCCACATTCAAATAGATAATAAAAAATCAGAATTAAAGTCTTCTGATCTTGGTTTATTTATTTTAGAGAAAAAAAGATAAACAATGAAAACAAGTTTCAAAACAGGTTAGGAGGACGGTTACAATAGTTGACACATTGCATATTGTTGTCTTTGTAGTAGTTAATCAGAATACAGTCATGATATCTTATCTGAACAATATTAGCACAAAACATTCTTTGCAAGGAACAAATAGAAGACATGTATAACTATCTTAACTATCTTGTGTATGCATATTATAAATTATGTATATATCATATATATTTTTTTTCTTTTCCCTTTTCTTCCTTTCCCCTTGATCTTGGTTTAACTTGTTAAATTCTTGCTCAGATTTCCTTTAGATTAATGCTCTGTTTATATCTAAATTTATTTCTCCCCGAGACATGCTAAGTTGTATAAAGCTTGGCAGAAGCCTGATGTTCTTATGTTAATCAAAAAATTTCTCTTTCTTCTTCATTTGGTGTCTTTAAAACTTTGTTGATGTCTGAAATATTTCACCAGTGTTTCATTTCAGTGCTAACTCCAACACAAATGATGATAATTATGTTCCAAAGTTTAGAAAATTATGCACAAATTATCAATTAAGCAAATGCTTCAACAGTTATATGCCTCATCAAGAGAAATTATGCAAACTGTGGGAGAATGACAATTTTACACAAGATGTTTTTATTTATTACATCTCCTAAATTGTTGTGGATAATTTCCAATAACTTTATCAAAATATTACACCCTGTACATTCAAGATGAAAGTTTTTCTGGAGATTTTTCTGAAATATGTTATAAATATGACAACCCTATGTCAATCTGACACATAGACATGAAATATGAAAAGTTTATCAAATTCAGTGTCTGCTCAGTGTTCATTTTGTTGGTTAACATTATCAGGTGCCCACTCATCTGAGCTAGAAACTTTAAGATTAATTCCAGTGTTGTCTGATTTCTTGTGTCCCATTCTACACTGTGTCTAATGTATCTCCAAGCCCCGATGATCGTGGAACAGCTCCTAAACCTTTCCATTTCCGTTCTAATTTAAACCCATATTCAGACAGTAGTAAAGCATTATAACAGCTTGAAGAGGTTGGATATAAGAATTTCAAACACAATCCTGTTGAACTTGTTTAGGGTCTCTGCTCTATTTTACTCAGTTAATAAAACAAATTTATACTGAGCACTATACTGCTAGACAAATATGCTAAGGTCCAGAAGATACAAAGATAACTATGAAATGTGAGTCAGCTCCTGGTAAGCAGCCCTGTGAGTGAGCAGTGCAGGCGCCAGGAACAAAACAAGTCAGTGTCTCCCATGAGCCTACTGGCAGCCCCTCCCATTTAGCAACTGGAAGGTGTTGAGGACAGCTGGACTTGATAGCAACTAAGGCACAGAAAGCAATTAAATGCTTGTATTGTTGGGTTGGTTATGCTGACCTGAGACCAGAGGTCTGAGCATCTCTTGGGAGGTTGACCATATGCAATATAGCAAATATGGGGGATTTCCTTCTATCTTCTCTTTGAAGGCAAATATTGTTTTCACTGTTTTTCTTTGTTCTGACCAATTGTCTTGCTCTATTCAGTAATCTGTTTTGATAGCTTTTATAATGTTCTGTTTTTGATTTGATTTTGCTATAACCGATTGATGGACAACTATTGTGAAGATAGCAAGATACACTATGGAACCTATTACTGTTATCCCAGTATCTTGCCCTGAAATTCTGTACCAGTTTCACTGCATTGTTTTGTTTGGCTTTGTTCTGTCTTGTTTTGTTGTATTTTACTACCTTGAAAATAAAAAAAGAAAAAGAAAAAAAAAGAAATGTGAGTCAGGTCCTTAAGGGACAGATGGTAAGAAAAGTAATTACAAGGTAGTAAAAGGCAGAGTAGAAAAGCACCCATGATGTAGATATCATTTATCTGGAAAAGAAAATTATTTACATGATGGGAATTTGGAGAAGTTTTGCTGATTTGAAGACAGAAAAGTATTAGAAATTTGTTGTAGATGAAGGAACAACTTATGAAGTTGACTTTTTGGTTAACTAGTATGTGATACAATCTCTCTAGTCCAAATTCTTAACATCTATAAATATAAAAGAGAAAAAAACATGTAGCTAAATTTAAAATCAGGAGAAGCAACTGCTAAGACAGAAAGGGAGCAGAACAAAAATGATGAAGATATAAAGCCCCAGGTTGGGAGGCTCTAGGTCTGGAAGCTGAGATGGTTCTGCAGGGTAAAGGGAGCTAAACAAAATCCATGCAAGAATGATGACAGCCATCAGTGACTGGACTGGTTCAGTACCCCCTGCCCCATTTAGGAAAGAGGCTAAAAGAGGGAAAAAAATCAATTGTGAACAATTTGTAAGGGTAATGGTTTTAGTAAGTCATAGGTCTAAGATGGTGGGAGAATGCTTTCTTATTTTCTTTCTTTCTTTCTTTCTTTCTTTCTTTCTTTCTTTCTTTCTTTCTTTCTTTCTTTCTTTCATGGGACTGAACTCACAATCTTGGACTTGCCAGGCAGTCACTTATGCCACTGAACTAAATCCCCAGCTCCCACAATGCTTTCTTAGAGCCTAGAACTAGATCAAGTCACCCATTGGATACCATCTGACAAGACCCTGGATATGCTTTCATAAAACGTGATTTTGTACTGGAGTCCCTGAGGTGGGGTGAAAATAACAAAAAATGCTATATAGAATGGTTTAAAGGCAGGAAGATGTAGACCAATTCCCTTGTCATTCAAGAGCCTCCAGACCAAAGAAATCTAAAACTGGGAAAGATAAACTACAAATCAGTAATCTGACAATAAATTTACTGCAGACACTGATAACTTAATGGACCAGTCTGTCAAAGATTTTAAAATACATTTGTTTGGATGTTCAAACAGAAAAACAACGAATAATCTTTATTCAAGAGTGAAATTACTAATAAAAATAAACAGAAAAGAAACAAGAACAAGGATATGAAAATAAATCAGTTAAGCAATTAAAAACAGGAAGTTTAAAAACATAATAGATGGAACAAACTCTAGACCAGGCACTGTTAAAGAGGCAATTTGGTGAATTAAAATCAGTCCTGATGAACTCTCCTAAAACAGAGCACAGAAAAGAAAAAGATTAGAAATTAATATAAAAGCGTAGTTAAGAGACATGGAGGGTAAAGGTAATGGAAGAGAAGCACTAATTAAAGGTGTAGTACCTGAGCCAGGCATGGTGGTGCATACCTATAATCCCAGCATTCTGAGAGGATAAAGCAGAAGAATCACGAACTTGAGGTTAGCCTGAGCAAACCTTTAAAAATGTTGGAGATGTAGCTCAGTGGTAGAATGCCCCTCAGTTCAATCCTCTGTGCTAAAAAAAAAAAAAAAAATGCAATAGTTGGTAATTTTTCAAAACTAAAGATGAGAGGTTTTTTTGTTGGTTTTGTTTTGTGTCTTTTTTGAGGCAGGGTTTCACTATACAGTTCAAGCTGGCCTTAAACTCATTTTGTAGCCCAGGTTGGGTAAAAGGTACAACAATTAGTCTTGTAGCAGATTTTTCATGACATCAAAAGACAATGGAAAAAGATTAAGGGGAAATTGCTGCAATCTAGACATCTATACCTTGTTAAAGTATCATTTAAAAATGAGGTTAACCTACATACTAGGAGAATTTGTCACCCACCAACTCAGTAAAAGAATTATTAAATGATATACTTCAACAAAAACAAAAGTAAGCCCAGAGGGAAAGTATGGTACATAATAGTAGTGAAAACAGAAACTGATAAGGTATATCAGCAAATTTAACTATCTATTGACTAATACCTTAAAAAGAAACCAATTTATTGTCTTAAAAAAGTGAAACCATCTGTGCGTGGTAGCACATGCTAGTGATCCCAGATCAGGAGGTTAAGGCAGGAATGCCCCAAATTTGAGGTCAACCTGGACAACCTAGCAAGACTCTCAAAATTAAAAAGACTGGGAAATAGCTCTGTGATAGAGCTCTTGTCTAACAGTTATGAGGCTCTGGATTAACTCCCCAGTACTGTAATTAAAAAAAAAGGAAAACCAAACTAACAATGTATGTATTGTGGGAAGAGGGGTCATTGAATAGATAGGGATATTTATATTGTATTTAGAAGGGAATAAAATACTGAATAGATTTTTGAAGACAAAATTACAGTTAAATGTGAATGCAAACATTAAAGATAGCCATCAAAATCATAGAAATGCAACCTGTCACTCTCAAACAAGTAGAAATGAGGTAGGATAGAAGAAATAGATAGAAAGCAGACAAAGAAAATCATAACTAAAATTTATACTTTAAAAAAAAATTGCAACTTCTGGGACCCAGTCATAGTTACCAAAGATAATTCATATTAGCCTTCCTTTAATTTGTGCTCTGTTCCTTGCAGATCTGCCACACCCAAATTCCTTCAAAAATACTGTAAGTCCATAAATTGGCTTAAGTTAAAAAGAGTAATGAACAGGAACCTGATTTTAAGATGAATAAACAAATTGAGAGAATTCAAAGAATGTTTAAATTATCCATCTTAGAAAAAAGAAAACTGGGCTCATACCTATAAAATGGACCAATACCCTTTTGGGAGTAGGCCACCTTTTATTTGGGTTTCTGTACCCCTCAAAAAAAAAAAAACCACATAAATGTTCCAGGAAATAACCCAGTTCCAGGAAAATAATCTCTCTGTCTGTCATATACTTTATTTCTTTGACTATGCACTTTAAAAATTTTGCCTAATAAATCCATTATGCCTCTTACTGATGGGTTTTAAAAATTATTTTTTCACAGTTGGAGTCAGTGAATTTATTCTACAGGTAGGGCTAGTTAGGTTCCTTATCTCAGTGGGAACCTCCTTGGACCCTGTCTGTTGACATTGCAAGGAAACAAAACAAAATAAAACAAAACAAGTCAAAAACAAAAAAAGGAGAAAAGGATTATAAGCAGAAGATAAATACTAAGAAGATAAAATTGGTTCAAACACATCAGTAATTATCAGAAATGTTTACAAATGATCTCACCAAATCATGGAAACTAGCATATTGAGTAAATAAAACAAAATCTAGCTATATAGCACTTATAAAAATCACAGTTAAATAAAACAATATAGACAGTTTTAAAATAAAGAAGTAAAGAGAACTTCATTTCATGAACCCTTTTTTTTTTTTTGGTACCAGAAATTGAACTCAGGACCAGACATGTGTTTATGCCACTGTGCTATATCCTTGGCATTTTATGAACTTTTATTCAACTCGCTGAACAGTATAATCTGTAACTATCATGTGAAAATTTAATAAAACTTTCATAATTTATATATATATATATATATATATATATATATATATATATATATATACATATTATTTATTTATTTTTATTGGTACCAGGGATCAAACTCCTGACCATGCGCTTGCAAGGCAGGTGCTTATGCTGCTAAGCTAAATCCCTAGCCCCCATGATTTATATTGATACAGTGTATAAATCCAAACTAGTATGTACTGATTTATTTTCTGTTGCTATAATAACTGGAGCTGTATACTTCATAAAGATAAGAGGCTTATTTAGCTCACAGTTTTGGGGTTTTGAGAGCATGGCACTGATACCTGCCTGGCTCTGATGAGGCCTTCATGATAGGTGGTATCACAAGAGCAGGAGAATGTCCAGAAATCACCTAGTAAATCAGGAAGCCAGAGATCAGGAAGAGACCAGTTTCGGTATCTTTCTAAAAACTCCTCTTGAGAACTAACTTGATAACTCCAAAATTATTCCCTTTCAAAGGCAATTCCCCCAGTGACCTAATTACCTTGTACAATTATTTTCTTCCTTAAATTTTTTGACAACTAAAACTTTTCTTTTTATAAATTGATTATATCAAGGATTTGTTACAGTAGTGGAGAGCTTACTAACAGTGAACATAAATTTAAAATTTTATTAATTTTATTAATTTTATTCATATTTTATGAATTTTCACAAAGTGGATATTACCTCATAAACATTATTAACTTCAAGTAATAGAATATTACCAATGCACCAGAAAGTGCTTCTATTTAGTCATTATATAGTAGGAAGAACATTCCTTCTCCCCAGATACAGCAATTATTCTGATGAAGCACTATATATGATTTTTGCTTCTTTCTCTTTACTATCATACAACTCATTCTTTTTCCTATTTACTGTTGAACCCATCTATTTATATCTTCTGTTCATTTATTGTATTTTCTAGGACTAGTACTAGGCCATTGTTTTGTTTCTTAGTACTATTTTTTAGGGCGAAATCTTTGTTACAGCTTTGGGGGAAGGGATTGTTGGAGGTTGAAATGCTGCATTTTGCCCTCTTTTATTAAATAGGTGAATCATAAATACTATAAAGTCTATTTATAATAATTATGATTTTCGGATCGCATTTGGTCTGGTTTTTCATTCATTTTAGTCACTTGACAAGTTTTATATGCATGCCTGGTTACTTCTGACTGAATGTCATATTTTGTTGTTGTTGTTCTTGTTTATTTTTTTGAGACAGGATCTCACTGTGCAGTTCAGACTGGCCTTGAACTTCCTATGTAGCTCAGGCCTTAAACGCATGGCAATTCTCCTGCCTCAGTCACCTAAGTGCTAAGATTAGAGGTGTTCACCATGACACAAGGCAAATGTCATACCTTGTATAAAGTATTGTAAAGATAATCTGTGTGTCTGGCTCAGTGGAAATTGCAGAGTTATCATCCTCCAGAATTTACTTTTTCTTTTGGCAAAGAATTAGACTAAGTGAAGATTACCTTAATCCAGGGTGTAACTGAGCTGATCTGAAGACAAGTTCAATTTTTAGAAAAGCTATAAACCTCAGCTAGTTGTGATGGTACACTCGTGTAATCCTAGCACTGGGGAAGCCAAGGTAGGAGGACCATCATGAGTTCAAGGCCAACCTGAACTACATAATGAAACCCTGTCTCAAAAAAAAAAAGTACTGTAACCCCCATTTCTTAGAGGTTCTAACACTTCAACACTGCCACACAGGACCAAGCTTCCAATGCATGAATCCTTGAGGGAGGCACTTAAACCTCAGTAGGATCTAAACTTACTTATGTAGAATATATAAGTTGAATATACAAATAGAATTTTTGTAAAACACAATGAACAAGTTTGCTCAAATATTTAAAGCCTCTAAGAAATAAAGACTATATATTTTCAATATCCAGTGGATTGTGTGAGACTAGTATAATGCTAATAAAAAAGCAAGGACAGGAATAGCATAAGAGGCCAGGTGTGGTGATGCACACCTGTAATCCCAGCACTTGGGAGACGAAGGCAGGAGGATTGCTGTGCGTTTGAGTCCAGCCTGGGCTATGAGGTGAATTCAAGACCAGCCTGAACTGCATAGTGAAACCCTGTCTCAAAAAGACAAAAAATAAAATAAAATAAAATAAAATAAAATAAACAACATGGGAAAAGAAAATTATTATCAATCAGTTACAATTATGAATAATCCTATAAAAATTTAAACATAATATGGAGAATTCAAATGTAATAAAGTGTAAACATAATAATCATAATTCATGGCCAAATAGAGTTTAATATAGAAGGAATAATAATAACAAAATTTATTAATCTGTGAGTTATGTACCTGTACCAACCCCCCAAAATAAATGTAAATATTATGTACTTCAAATATGTACTAATAAAAAGTTTAAAAATAATAATAAAAAAACTTAACCTTTTGCTAGGAAAATACATTAAAAATAACTTCTACCTATTAAAAAAGGAAAATCTATTAATGTAATGCACTACAATAACATTACAAGAGAAAAATATATCAGTTAAAAAATCCAGAAAATTAAAAA
The DNA here is from genome assembly GCA_004027455.1 of Hydrochoerus hydrochaeris. Taxonomy (NCBI): domain Eukaryota; kingdom Metazoa; phylum Chordata; class Mammalia; order Rodentia; family Hydrochaeridae; genus Hydrochoerus; species Hydrochoerus hydrochaeris. The sequence goes on from PVLA01003921.1 coordinate 100,577, forward strand.
AATCAAAATTAGCTCATGATTAAATTCCTAGTTCAACTACATCTATCTTGTTTTTCTTAAAAGATCTAGAACAATAATATTGGCAAGATTTTGTTAGTCAAGCTAAGTGATGGAAATTCATTATACTAATCTACTTTTGTGTTTGCTCGAAATTTTTCATAATAAATTTTTAAGTGCTCAAGGGTTAAAAATAATCTGAATAAAAATATTCAGATAACAAAATGGTAGGTGGGTGTGTGATTGTTCGATGTATTATTATTTATAACTTTTGTGTTTGAAATATTTCACAGTTAAAGACAAAAGTCACAGAGTCCCCAAAAACAAGGTTTCTTTGGATCTATAAATAATTTTTTCTGGGGTTAAGAAATAGAGATAAATAATGCTGAGAAAGTAAGAAAAGATAAGGTCTTTAAGGGTTCCTTGATAAGAAAATTAGACTTTCTGTAGTAGGAAATGGAGAGTGATTAAAGCATTGGCAAAGAGAAGCTTTGCATAGCACATTGCAAGAAGAACAAGGAGAAGAGCAAGACAGAAGGAGGAGAACAACAACAAGATCTATATAGCTCATACTTCTATAACAACCTCTATGCAGCAGGCAGTATTTGATACAACCCTTTGACCTTGGTTCTACTCTAAGCCCCATTTTATAGGGGACAAAATGCAGGTACAGAGTTGACTAAGCAGCCAAAATCATATAACTAGTAACTGGCTTCAGAGAGACACAGTCTCTGAGTTTATGCTCTGGTCCTGTACAGTCCCATGTGGTTGTCATAAGCCTTATTTACATTTACTAAAATTAAGTAATATTAAATGTTCATCACTTGAGTTGCACTGACCATATTTCAAAAGTTCATGCTCATATCTCACAGGTCAATTGGTCAGCACAGATATAAAAAGTTTTCATCATTGCAGAAAGTTTTTTTGGGTGCACTGAATTAACCTTATTATTACTATTACTACTTTATATCTCTTTCTTACAGAGGCACCAAAATTGTTTTGGCATTCATTAAACAAGGTTTCTCAGCCTTGGTGCTATTGCTATTTTGGATTAGGTAATTATTTACTGTTGGGGGCTTTCCTGTCCATTGTAGAATGTTGAGCTACACCCTTGGCTTCTACCTATCTCATGCCAGTAGCACTCTCCACACCAATGTCTCTGGATATTGTCAAATGTCCCTTGGGGATGCAAAATACTTCGTGGTAGAGAACCACCAATCAAAACAATAATGCACTGTCATAGACAAAATTTATATTTTTATTTAGTCTCAAATTTATAGAGATATTCTTTGTGTGCCAGATTAATGTTTTATCACTGCTTCAATCCTTACAAGTGTGTCCATGGAAACTTATCTTAATGAGGTCACAGTTATGTACACACCAGTACTGAATAAAAACCAGAAATTATTTTTTGTTATAGTTGTCACTTCTGCAGACTAGGTGAAATTTTCTTTAGTGGCTTTGAGAAAAGGATAACTATATAGGCTGAGTTGATAGCAACTGAGGTACAAAAACAACTTAATGCTTGTGTTGTTTAATTAACTTTGCAGGCCTAAGGCTGGTAGTTGGAGCATTTATTAAGGAGATAACAATAAGCAATATAGCAAATATCAGAGTTTCTTTCTGTCTGTTTTTGAAATCCAATAATGTTCTGTTTTGTTTTCTTCCATTTTATTGTTGTTTTATTCAACGTTCTGTTTTGATTGGTGTTCTTTTGTTCTGTTTTGTTTGCTTTTATTTCTCTGATGGTATGGGCAGCAATTTTGAAGAAGATGAGAGGTATTGTGGTAGCCATTGTTGATTTCCTATTATCCTGTTTTGAAATCCTGTATCACTTCTACTGTTTTGTTTTGATTAGCTTCACTCTGTTTTGTTTTGTTTGATTTTATTATCTTTAAAATTAAAAAGAAAGGATAACTGTATAATAATGTTTATTATCCTAGATATTACCCTAACTTCTGAAACTACAGATTAATTTCTCTTGTTTTTAAATTTCATTTCAAGGGTTGGCCACTTTTTCTTAAAGGGCCAATAGCAAGTATTTTAGGCTTGCAGGCCGTATGGTCTCTGTCACAACTACTCAACTCTGCAGTTGTGCCACTAAAGCTATCAAAGGCAATACACACATGAATGAGCATGGCTATCATTCAGTAAAACTTTAATTATAAAAACAGGTGGCCAGGCCACAGGCCATAGTTTAATGATCCCAACTTTATATAAATAGAATCATGTAGTATGTATTATTTTTTGTAGTCTGCTTTCTTTTACTTATGTTATGTTTGTGAAATTCATGCTATTATGTACAAATGTTGTTCATATTCTCATTGTTCTGTGTATTCCTATATATGAATTAATTAAATTGATTTATTTGTCATTCTACCATTCATAGACATCTGGTTGATTTCCAGCTTAAGGCTTTTATAAAAAGTGCTGTTGTGAGCATATGTGCAGGTATTATTTTTTTTTCTGGTATAGTAATTTTCCTTTTTTAAAATTTTTTTATTTTAAAGAGAATAAAACAAAAGAGGAAAGATCTAACCAGATCAGAATAGAACAATGTAAGCAACACAGCACTTCACAACAACACAATTGGATATTAACAGTAGCGATCATAATGTCTCTTTCTTTGAAATAGTTGAGCTTAGCTTTACACACAATAATGTAAAACATAACAAAGTAGAATAAAACAACTCAAGAGAATGGAAGTATTACAAGGCATTCTGAACCAAATAACCAAAGATGAACTATGACTGTTATATTATCTCATTTTCCATAAAAATTTTGTTTTTACTATCATACATATTAAAAGCCAATAAGAGGATGCCTGGAACCTCCCCCATGGGCCCACCCTGCCACCAGGAACTTAGTGGAAGTTTGCATCAGGGGTAAGCTGCCTGGAACCTCCCCCATGGGCCTGCCCTGCCATTGGGAACTGAGCAGAAGCCCACCTCAGGCATAGGCTGCCTGGAGCGTCCCCCGAGGGCCTGGCATGCCACTGGGAACATGGAGGAGGCCTGCCCAAGAATGAAAACTGCCCTGGGCTGCTTCTGCTGAGCCAGTCCTCCCACCTGGAACATCAGAAGACCTCAGCAGGCTCCAGTTAGTGTGAAAAAATTTGGAACTTTGCTCCCAGGTGGCGAACTTTGGACTACACCGGATTGACTGTATCAATGTGGTGATTATACCCCTAAAACAGAGGTGTACAGGGGATAAATAGGGTTAGTAAGTAAAACCCCCTCCAACTAACTGTAAGACTTTGGTGAGTCTGAAAAGAGCGTGGGTGACCCCCTACCACACAGAGAAAACATCAGGCAGAGTGAAAACGACAAAACGAAAAACCAAAATGCAGTCTCGAACATATAGTTCACCAGAAGCACCTATAAGAGACATTGAAATAGAGGACTCCAAAAGTAACACACCAGGAATCTCTGAAAAGATAGCCAGTGAAATAAAAAAACAACTGCATCAGGCTATAGAGGAAATCAAATTAGAAGTACTCTCCCATGTAAAGATAGAAATAACAACTTTAATAAAGGAGTTGTTGAATGCATCAAAAGAAGAACTAGAGAGAAAAAGTACATGAGCATGGGAAACTGAATGAAACTTTAAATGAGCAATATAGAAAACAAGCAGAATTCATGAAATAAACCCAAAGAGACATACAAGAAGCAAAAAATTCTATTCAAAGCTTGAAAAACCACTTAAATGAAGCTAAGGATAAGATATCGGACCTTGAGGACAGGGTCGCAATTAATGATCATGAAAGGACAGAACTTTCAAAAATAACAAAGCAGCATGAAATGACAATCCAGAAGCTTCATGATGATGCCAAGAGCAACAATATAAGAATAATGGGCATTAGCAAAGATACAAGAGTCCAGGAAAATGACATATGGAGAATTCTCAGAAGACTAGGATTAGAAGCCCCATTCAATACAGCTATTCCCCTCCTGGGCATTTCCCCCAAAGAACTGAAAAGTTCATATCACATTTGTGATAGCTAAATCCTGGAAACAACCAAGATGCCCATCAACTGCAGAGTGGATGAAAAAGATATGGCATTTTCAGCAATGGAATATTACTCAGCTATAATAAAGATGATCTTGAGACCTTCGTAGGTAAATGGAGACAACTTGAGACTATCCTCATTAGTGAAATAAAGAAGAACCATATTTATAAATATCATATTGTGTCTCTAGTGTAAAAAGTAAATAAGAACCTACAAGTGTAATAAAACCAAAATGTGTAATTGCTATTGTAAAAAAGAGAGGAAAAGAAAGTGCTCTAAGGGATATAACTGCATGTATGCTTGAGTGTGTAAAACAGATGACTATATTACTAAATCTTTGTTGGATTTTTGAGCAGAACTATTTGTAGTCTGACTGTTTGAATGTTTACTATGTACCCTTTAACTTTGTAACTTGAACAACTACATCCAGGATGACAGTATGTAATTTATAAATTACTGATTTTCTTAGTGGGGCTTTTTCTCATTTTTCTTTTTTTTTCTTTCTTTCTTTTTCTCTCTTTCTTTTAGAATTTTGTAATGTTGCTACCCTTTTTTCTGTTTTGCTTTTTTTCTTCTCTTTAAATAAAATTTAAAAATGTATAATTGCTATTGTAAAAAAGAGGAACTAGGAAGCTCTATAAAAGATATAGCTGCATGTATGTTTAGGTGTGTGGGACTGATGACCATATTTCTAGGTTCTTGTTGGATTGTTGAACAGATCTGTTTGCACTCTCACTGCTTGAGTGTCCACTTTGTGTGCTTTAATTTTGTAACTTGAAAAACTATTTCTAAAAGAACAATATGTAATTTATCAACTAGTGATTTCTTACTGTTTATCTTCTTTTCTTGAAATTCTGTAATATTTCTACCTTTTTTCTGTTTTTTTCTCTTTAATTAAAAAAACATCTTCTGTACCCTTACCATTTCTTATACTAGGGAAACTATCCAATATTTACACATGTGAATTTGATTTATTTCACTTATGAGTATAGATTCAAGATGCATCCATTTATTTATAAATATCTCAATGTGATCATTTTTATAGCTGAGTAGTACTCCATTGTATAAAAGTACCAAAAAATTTTTATCCATTCCTCCGTTGATGGGCAGTTAGGTTGTTCCCAGATCTGGCTAATACAAATTGTGCTGCTATAAACATGGGTGTGCATATATCACTGTGGTAAGATGTTTTCACATCTTCTGGGAACATGCCTAAGAGTGGAATAGTTGGGTCAAATGGGACTCTAACCCCAGCTTTGAGGAATCTCCAGATTGACCTCCACAGTGGTTGCACCAGTCTACACTCCCACCAACAGTGCAGAAGAGTTCATTTTTTCCCCACAGCCTCTCCAGCATTTGTTTTTGGTAGTTTTGTTTATCCTGGCTATTCTTTCTGGAATGAGATGGTATCTCAGTGTGGTTTTAATTTGCATTTCTCTAATCACCAATGATGATGAACATTTTTTCATGTATTTATTTGCCATTTGTATTTCTTCATCTGAGAACTGTGTGTTCATCTCAGATGCCTGTTTTTGGATTGGGTCTTTGCATTTCTGGGGTCTGATTTTTTTTTAATTCTTCATAGGTTCTAGATAGAAGTCCTTTGTCTGAGAGACAGTTCACTAAGATTTTTTTCCCAGTTTGTAGGTTTTTCTTTTCACTCTGCTGGAGATTTCTTTGGACATGCAGAAACTCTTTAATAAGATGTGATCCCAGTTATTGATTCTGGGAAGTATTTCCCATGCAGTTTGTTTCTTGTTCATGAATTCTCTACCTACCCCTATGTCTTCAAGATTTTTACCTACTTTGTCTTCCAACAGATTTAGTGTTTCTGTTTTAATATTTAGATCTTTGATCCATTTGGATTTTAGTTTGGTACATGGTGATAGGCATGGGTCTAATTTTAGTTTTCAACATATGGATAGCTAATTTTTCCAGCACCATTTATTAAAGAGACTGTCTTTCTTCCAGTGAACATGCTTGGCCCCTTTATCAAAGATAAGGTGGTTGAGTGTGTTCGTAGTTGTATCTTCTAGTCTATTCCATTGATCTTCAGGTCTGTTTTTGTTCCAATACCATGTTGATTTTATTACAGTAGCTTTGTAGTATAACTTCAAGCCAGGGATTGTGATGCCTCCTGCCTTGGCTTTGCTGCTTTGAATTGCCATTGTTATTCTAGGTCTCTTCTGGTTCCAGATGAATTTTAGGAGTGATTTCTCTAGGTCTATGAGGTATGTTCGTGGTATTTTCATTGGGATTGCATTGAATGTGTATAACAATTTTGGGAGAATGGCCATTTTTACAATATTTATTCTTCCTATCCAAGAACAAGTGATGTCTTTCCATTTTTTGAGGTCCTTTTCAATGTCTTTTTTCAGGGTATTATAATTTTCCCTGTACAACTCTTTTACATCTTTCATTAGATTAATTCCTAAGTATTTCATTTTTTTGGATGCTAGTGTGAAGGGTGTGGCTTCTCTTATTTCTCCCTCAGTGGTTTTGTTGTTAGTGTATAAGGATGCTATTGATTTTTGAGTATTGACTTTGTATCCAGCTACATTGCTGAATTTATTTATTATATCTAGGAGTCTTTCAATGGAGGTTTGGGGGTCTTCTATGTAGAGTATCATGTCATCTGCAGATAATGATAATTTAACTTCTTATTTTCCTATCTTTGCTCCTTTTATTTCTCTCTCTTGTCTAATTGCTCTTGCTAGTATTTCCAGTACTCTATTGAATAGAAATGGTGATAAGGGACATTATACCTAGAAGAGTAGTTACTGTTATGGGTATGTTTATTTTTTGTAAATACTTCCAAATAAGTATCAGAACTGGTTGTACCAATTTACACTTTCACCAGCAGTATATGAGAGATTCAGGTGCTCCATAATCTTGCTAACTCTTGGCATTGTCTTTTTTTTTTTTATTTCTTCTAGAGTGTGGGGTGGAAATACTGCATTATGATTTTTATTTGCATTCACATTAGACTATTGTTAATAACCAAATTGAAAGGTCACATGCCAATGCCCATAAGCATTTAAAAAATACTGTATTGGAATAAAAAAAGAAAACCCACCTTAGTCATTTTTTCAGCATCACTCAGTAATGCTGAAAAAATGTACTTTAAAACTACTTATTTCTCTAGTCCTTTTAGAATGGGCTAAAGCTTAAAAGTCATTCATAGCAAAGAAAGACAATTTCACTGAATGTCTTAATCAAAACATTTTTATTGCTTGAAATAATCATTAAGTTCTTAAGTTAATTTAATCATTCTTTTAATTCAATTATTGTCCTTATCTTGCTATTTCTACCGAATTTTTGCATTAAGTAATAATATTTCTGTGATTTTAGTCACTTAGACCAGAAAGATCAGAGTCAAAGTTGACATTTTTTTGGCTTTATTATCATGCTATTACTACATTTTGATGACTCTGTTATTCATCTTTGTTTCTCTACTATACTGTCACAGACCTCATTCAAGCCCTCATCACCCTAGACTGGACCAATCCTAAGAAAGAGGGTGCTACAGTTTAAATATGGTTTCTCCCCAACAAAACTCATGTCTTAGGTTTCCAGTGTAGTGGTGTTGAAAAGGGACTGGGCCTTTAAGAAGTATTTTTAAAGAGGCCTTTTAGGTCATGGAGTCACAGCACTGGGAAGGGATTTCTGCTTGTCATGCAAGAGTAGATTAGGTCTTACAAGACTGAATTATTATCTAATTATTATCTAAGTGGCATTTCCCTTTGGTTTGTCTCTCTTTTGCATGTATCATACATAACTTTCACATGAAAAAGGGACTAAAACAGGAAGTATACCTTCCTTTGATGACTCACCTCCTGAGACATCATCAGGATGAATACCATCCCTGGGTACCACAGCCAACAGCAAAGATTCATATTCACAAGCCTCTGAAGATCCCCAAGAGTGACTCAGTCTGGGGCTCCATATCAATCCCTGGCCTTTGAACTGCACATTTTGGGACTCATGGTCAATCATCAGTCAAGTCTCCTATACCCTTTTCCTTTTCCCTAAATATATACCTGACTTTCCTATTCAAACTGAAGGACATTGCTATCCAGTAGCCCTTTTGAGAAAAGGCAGTGAGTGTTGTTTCTCTCTCATTACTGTAGCCTCTGGGTTTGAAGATAAGCTAGTCATCCTCCTCATTCTTTCTTATGTTTACTGAAATTTTTTGACTCTTCCTTTGACTTCAAAACCCCCATTCTATTGCAACCTGAGGTATTAAACTTTACTACACCACAGTCACTTTCTCACACACTGAGAACAGGAAGCTTTGTATGTGTCATTTAGCTTTGTGTTCCTCTGACAAAATATCTGAGATAATAAAGTTTAAAGGAGGTTTATTTTGGCTCATGATTTTAGAGATTCCAGTGCGTGGTCACCTGGTCATTTTGGATACAATACATCATGGCAGGAGCAAGTGGTGGAGGACTATACTTCAAAATGACTGGTAAGCAAAGAAAGAATGAGAGGAAGGGACTGGGATCCCAACGTTCCCTTAAGGGCACACCCTCAGTAACTTAACCTTCTTCTATTGGACCTTACCTCTTAAAGACTACCCCATGGTCTCAGGACCAAGCCTTCAACCTGTGGGCCTTTGGGGGTCATTTCAAACCCAAACACTATCACCCTAGCTCATTGTCTTTTGTGGTATTTGGTGAACAAAACCTTTATTACAGGTAATCCTAACTCTCTTCCTACCCCATACTTCTTACATGAGTAGTTGGGTGTGGTTAGAGAAAAGCATACAACAAGCCAAGTGGTTTTGTTTTAAGTATATGATTACTAAATTGAAGTGATGGGGCCTTCAATAGTGCTTTGCCATGTCACTATATTGGCTCATTGGTTTCCTTTTCTACTCCCAAATTTAATTATTTCATACCAGCCTTTTAGCTTATCATAGCCCTCACAGTGCCTTTTAACATCTATTGTCACAGATGATGAAAATTTCATCTCTATTGGTGCTGACCTAATTTGGGCCCACACGACCTTAGTGTATATATAAAGTGCACATGTGCATGAACACACACATACACACACACATTCACACACACAAACACACACACACAGTACTATAGTACTATACAGGGAATATTTCTGCAAATGCAATCCATGGCATTCAAAATCTTCTATGAGTGAATACTGACCTCTCTTGTGTATACTTTATGTGATTTACTCCTATTTTATATTTTGTTATAAGGCTCTATGTGTTGTCTTTTAAACATTTTGTTTTTTAATTGTCTCTTGCTAACACAAAGCCGTACAATAGAATCATGCATGGTGCTTTTGTATTTAGCACCATGGACAAATTTTTGTATAAATTCTTTCATAGTTTCAATCAATAGAATCATCTTGCAATAATTACAGCTTTATTTATTCCTTTTCAGTCATTTTATCTATTTTTATTGCCTTAGTTTATAGGTCAGGACTTTTACTACATTTTAATAGTAGGAATCTTTGTATTATTATTGACCTCAAAGGGTAAATTTCTCTTTATTTCATATCCAGTAGGACTTTTTGTTTTTGCTCTTGTTTTTTTGAACTCACTGTGCTAAGCTAGCCTTGAATTCGAGGTAATTCTCCTGCCTCAGTCTCCTGTGTGCTGGGATTACAGGCAAGTGCCACCACACCAGGCTTCATTAGGATGTTTAATGTAGCTTTTTATGTAGAACCACTTTATCTACTGAAGGAAGTATCTTTTCAATTCATAGTTTGTTAAGAACTTTCTCCTTTTAATGAAGAATAGATTTGCATTTTTCAAAAGCATTTTTGTATTTATTGAGATAATCAGAATTTCTTGCATTTAGTCAATTTATATAATGAATTATATTGATTTTATTTTTTATCTTTTATACCAATTTTCTTTAATTATGAAATATGTGGATAGGGTACACATATTTGGTCTAAGTATATATTCAGCTTAAGGAATAATTATAAAGGAAACATCTCTGTAGTACATAATGATTATGCTTGAAATGTTAAAATTTTATTTTTAGTTGTGGAAAATGCACAAAACAAACATACTCTTAACAATTTTAAGTGTACAGTTCAGTAGTGTTAAGTATATTGACACTGTTGCATACCAAATCTCCAGAACTTTTTCAGTTTGCAAAATTGAAACATTATTCCCTAACAGCTCTCCATTTTCCCCTCCTCCAAGCCCCTGGAAACCACAAGTCTACATTCTTTCTCTATGAATTTAACTTCTCTAGGTAACTTATAAAAATGGAATCATATAAAATTAGCCTTTTATGATGGGTTTAAGCCACGAGGCATAATGTCAAGATTCATTTGTGTTGTAGCATAAGCCAGAATATGTTTTTTAATGCTAAACTATATTCTATTGTATATAAAACACATTTTGTTTACCTATTCATCTATCAATGGTCATTTGATTTGCTCCTACCTTTTGGCTATTGCAAATAATGCTGTAGTGAACATGGGTGTGCAAATATCTCTTTGAGACCCTTGTTTCAGTTCTTTTGGATAAATGGACTGGTATTGCTGGAAAGTATATATATATATATATATATATATATATATATATGCATATCATATAGATAGATCATATATATAAAAGACTTTTTTTTTGGTTCTGGGGATCGAACTCACGACCTTGAGCTTGCCAGGCAGGTGCTTAAGCCACTAAGCTAAATCCCCAGCCCTAAAAGAGTTATTTTTGTATTTGAGGAATTGCCATATTATTTTCCACAGTGATTGCACTGTTTTATGTTTATACCAACAATACACAGGGCTCAAACTTCTCTATACCCTTGCCAGCACATGTTCTTTAAATTTTATTTATTGATTGACTGATTCATTGTATTAGGAGCTGAACACATGGCCTCACAATTTGAGCAAGCACCACTGAGCTACATTCCACTGAGCTATATTCCCAATCTTTACAATTTTTTTTTTAATTTTGAGACAAGTTCTTGCTAAGTTTTGTAGGCTGGCCTCGAACCTACAATCCTGCTGCCTCAACCTCCTGAATAGGTAGAAATTACAGGCATGCATCACTGTGCCCATGCTCACTGCACTTTTAAAAAATCATTCTTTTGAATTTTTTGTCTGGAATTTCTCTCATTTTGATATCTTTGGAAGTAGTTATTAGACAGTCATGAATTTTAGGAATTGACATGTTTCTTTTGTTTTTCCATATTTTTTGTGTTTCTTTCTTTTTTTGTCAGTAAAAATGGAAGCCCAGCAATTTTTATTCAACATTTTTTTCTTTTACAAGTTTGCATAGTACAAAATTCAACGTGAATGATAGTGTATGCAGTGAAATATAACACTTTTATTCTTGTTACTTGGCCATTTTGTTCCCTTTTCTGGGGCCCAAAATTTTTTTTATAATTGTTTTAAGGTAAAAGTTATGTAACATAACATTTTTCACTTCAAAGCATAATTCAGTGCTCTTTAATATATCCACAGTATTTTACAATCTTCATCACTATATAGTTCTCTAATATTTCCATTACTCTGAAATTAAGCCCTGCAATTTTGTCTCATTCTTTTCCACTCCTTGTAAACCACTAATCTATTTGCTATCTATGTATTTGCCTATTCTGGATATGTCTTACAAATGAAATCATACGATGTGTGAGCTTTTGTGTTGGGCTTCTTTCACTTAACATGTTTTCAAGATTCATCTATGTTATTGCATGTTATCATACCTTTTTAGGACAGTAATATTTTATCAAGTGGCTATAACACATGCTTATCTATTGGTTTACAGTCAGGTTATTTCTGGTTTGGGGCTATTATGAATAATGCTACTGTGAACATTCATGTACCAGTTTTTTTGATAAGTGCATATGTTTTCAAATCTTTTGAGTGCATTCTAGGAGTGGAATTGATGGAGTGTGTGGTAACTATAGGTTTAATTTTTTGAGAAATTGTCAAAGTGTTTTCCACAGTGATGTATCATCTTACATCAACAGTGTATGAAAATTTCAATTTCTCCGTGTTCTTATTAGTACTGTTATTTTCAGTTTGTGTTCTTATAGCCTTCCTAGCAAGTATGAATTGGTCTTTCACGGTGATTTTTGTTTTCATTTTCCTAATGACTGATGATACTGAATGTATTTTCATGTGCTTTTTGACCATTTGTATATCTTCATAGACAAGTCTATAACAAGGGCTTTTCTCACTTTTCTGAATTGGGTTGTTTGCTCATTCTTGAGGTATAAAAGCCATTGCATATCTTGGATACTAGACCCTTATCAAACATGATTGCAAATATTTTTTCCTATTCTGTAAGTTACCCTGCTACTTTTATGACGGTGTCTTTTGATGCTCAAAAATTAAAAAAATTTTTTTAGACCCTCCAATGTTATCTTTTGTAGATTGTGTTTTCAGTGTCATATTTAAGAAACTGCTACCTAGTCTAAAGTCACAAAGATTTATAGCTGTGTTTTCTCTATATATATTATAGTTTATAACTATAATAGTTTAACAATAATTTTAGCTCTTTACCTGTAGGTCTTTGATCCACTTTGAGCTAATTTTTGTATACAAAGTGAGTTGGGGAAGTCAATATTCATTCTTTTGTATGTACATATACAGCTGTCCTTGTGCCATTTGTAGAAAAGACTAATAGTCTAACTTTTGCCACTGAATTGTATTAGGATCATTACCAAAAATGTAATGACCATTGATGCATCATCAGGTTATTTCTAGATTCTTTTTTTAATTTTAAAAAAGCAAAACATAAGAAAGGATAGAAATGATACAGAATTTTTAAAAAAACTCAAGAAATTGACACTAGTTAATATATAGCATAGTGATATCTTAGAAGTAGTTGTATAGGTTACAAGACCTAGGAATAAAAAAATGATTGAACAATCAAACAATGACAGTACAAACTGATCTTTTTGATGAACTAACAGAGAATTAGTAGTACAGTTATGTATTTTGTACACCTATGCACACATACCGTTATATGTGTACACCTACATATATATAATCTTTTCCTTTCTTCCATTTCTCCTTGACCATATCCCAGTAGTTTTTTCCTTTTGAGTACATTATTTCCCTTCCATTATTACAATATCTGTTGTATCTTTTGGATCTTATTACTCTTTCATTTTATTATTATTATTATTTATTTTTTACACTAGGAAAACAATTCAATATTTACAAATGTGAGTCTGATTTATTTCACTTATGAGTATAGTCTCAAGTTGCCTCCATTCACCTATAAAAGCCTAGAATAGCAAAGGCAATTAATTCTGGGCAACAAAGGCAAGGCAGGAGGCATCTCAGTTCCTGATGTGAAACTATACTACAAAGCCACAGTGATAAAATCAGCATGGTACTGGCAAAGAAATAGACCTGAGTATCAATGGAACATATTAGAAGATGCAAACACGACTACAAAGACACTCAGCCATCTGATATTTCAAAAAGGGGCTAAACATGTTCCCTGGAAGAAAGATAGCCTCTTTAATAAATGGTGTTGGAAAAATTGGCTCTCCACATGCTGAAGACTGAAACTAAATCCAAGCCTATCACCATGCACAAAACTAAAGTCTAAATGGATCAAAGACCTCAATATTAGGACAGAAACACTAAATCTACTGGAAGACAAGATATGTAGCAGTCTTGGAGACACAGAGGTAGGCAGAGAATTCATGAACAAAATGCAAACTGCACAGGAAACACTTCAAAGAATCAACAACTGGAATCTCATATTATTGAAAAGTTTTTGTGCTTCAAAAGAAATCACCAACAGAGTGAAAAGAAAACCCACAGAATGGGAAAGAATTTTAGCTAGCAACCCCTCAGACAAAGGACTTATATCCAGAACATATAAAGAATTGAAACACATCAAGTCCCCCAAATTCAAAGACCATCTCCAAAAATGGGCATCGGAGATGACCACACACTACTCCGATGAAGATATACAAATGGCAAATGAACATATGAAAAAATGTTCACCATCGCTGGTCATTTGAGAAATGCAAATTAAAACAACATTGAGATTCCAACTCACTCCAGAAAGAATTACTGCCATCAAGAAATCAATCAATAACAAATGCTAGCAAGGCTGTGGGGAAAAAGGAAGATTTCTCCACTGCTGGTAATGTGGACTGGTGTGGCCACCATGGAAATCAGTATGGAGATTCCTCAAAAAACTGGAACTGGAAGTGCTATTCACTCCAGCTATTCCCCTTCTGGGTGAATTTTTCCCAGAAAAATTCAAAAGGTCATGTAACAGTGGTGTATGCACATCCATGTGTATAGCAGCACAATTTGTAATAGTTAAATCTTGGAAACAACCAAAGTACCCAACCACTGCAAAATGGATAAAAAAGATGTGGTGTTTTTATGCAATGGAATATTGCTCAGCTATAAAAAGGATAATCTTGAGGCTTCTTCATTTCCTATCCTTATTCCTTTGCATTCATTTTTATTTCTCTCTCTTGTCTAATTTCTCTGGATAACTTTTCCAGAATTATATTGAATAGGAGTGATGATAATGGGCATCCTTGTCTTGTTCCTGATTTTAGAATGAATGCTTTCAGTTTTTGCCACCTAGTATGATATTAGCCATAGTTTTGTAATAGATGGCTTTTATCAGATTGAGCTACAGACCATCTATTGAGTTTTTATTTAGGGTTTGTTTTTATCATGAATGAGTGTTAGACCTTATCAAAACGTTTTTCTACATGTACTGAAATGATTTTTGTCTTTGGCTCTGTTTATGTGATGTGCTATGTTTATTTTTTTTTATTTTTTTTTATTTAAAGAGAAAAAACTGGAAAAGGTAGAAATATTACAGAATTTCAAGAAAAGAAGATAAATAGTAAGAAATCACTAGTTGATACATTACACATTGTTCTTTTAGAAATAGTTATTCAAGTTACAGGATTAAAGCACACAAAGTAGGCACTAAAGCAGGGAGAGTGCAAATAGATCTGTTCAACAATCAAACAAGAACCTAGAAATATGGTCATCAATCCCACACACTTAAACATACATGCAGCTATATCTTTTATAGTGCTTCCTATTTCTGCTTTTTTTTTACAATAGCAATTATACCTTTTTAAAATTTTATTTAAAGAGAAGAAAAAAAGAAAAAAAACAGAAAAAAGGGTAGCAACAGTACAGAATTCTAAAAGAAAGAAAGAAAAAGGAGAATGAGAAAAAGCCCCACTAAGAAATCAGTAATTTATAAATTACGTACTGTCATCCTGGATGTAGTTGTTCAAGTTACAAAGTTAAAGGGTAATTAGTAAATATTCAGTCAGACTACAGTTTTGCTCAAAGATCCAACAAAGATTCAGCAATATGGTTATCTATTTTACACACTCAAACTTATATGCAGTTATATCCATTAGAGCACTTTCTTTTCCTCTCTTTTTTACAATAGGAATTACACATTTTGGTTTTATTACACTTGTAGTTCTTACTTACTTTTTACACTAGAGACACAATATGATATTTCTAAATATGATGCTTATTTATTTCATTAATGAGGATAGTCTCGTCTCCATTTGCCTATGAAGGCCTCAAGATAATCCTTTTTTATAGCTCAGTAATATTCCATTGTATAAGAATGCCACATCTTTTTCATCCACTCTGCAGTTGATGGGCATCTTGGTTGTTTCCAGGATTTAGCTATCACAAATTGTGCAGCTATGAACAGGGGTGCACATATATCACTGTGATACAAACTTTTCAGTTCTTTGGGGAAAATGCCCAGGAGGGGGATAGCTGTATTGAATGGGGCTTCTAATCCTAGTCTTCTGAGAATTCTCCATATGGATTTCCATAATAGTTGCACCAGTCTACATTCCCACCAACAGTGGAGCAGTGTTCCTTTTTCCCTGCAGCCTTACCAACACTTGTTATCAGTTGATTTCATGGCAGCTATTCGTTCCGGAGTAAGGTGGAATATCAATGTTGTTTTAATTTGCATTTCTCAAATGACCAGTGATGGCTAACATTGCTTCATGTATTTATTTTCCATTTGTATATCTTTCTGTGAGAACTGTGTTCATCTCAGATACCCATTTTTGGAGAGGGTCTTTGAATTTGGGGGGCTTGATGTTTTTCAATTCTTTATATATGCTGGACACAAGTCCTTTGTCTGAGGGGTTGCTGGTTCCAATTTTTTCCCACTCTGTTGGCTTTCTTTTCACTCTGTTGGTGATTTCCTTTGAAGTGCAGAAACTTTTCAATAATGTGAGAGCCCATTTGTTGATTCTTTGAAGTGCTTCCTGTGCAGTTTGCATTTGGTTCATGAATTCTCTGCTTACTATGTCTCCAAGACTTCTACCTACCTTGTCTTCCAGTAGATTTAGTGTTTCTGTTTTAATATTGAGGTCTTTGATCCATTTAAACTTTAGTTTTGTGCATGGTGATATGCATGGATCTAGTTTCAGTCTTCAGCATGTAGAGAGCCATTTTTTCCAACACCATTTATTAAAGAGGCTATCCTTCTTCCAGTGGACATATTTAGACCCTTTCTCAAATATCAGGTGGCTGAGTGTCTTTGTAGTTGTGCTTGCATCTTCTAATCTGTTCCATTGATCCTTAGGTCTATTTCTTTGCCAGTACCATGCTAATTTCATTACCTTGGATTTGTAGTATAGATTCAAGTCAGGAATTGAGATGACTCCTGCCTTGCTTTGGTTGCCTAGAATTGCCTTTGCTATTCTAGGTTTCGTCTGTTTCCAAATGAATTTTAGGAGTGTTTTCTCTAGATCTGAGGTATGTCACTGGTACTTTGATGGAGATTGCGTTAAATCTGTATAACAGTTTTGGGAGTATAGCCATTTTCACAATGTTGGTTCTTCCTAACCAACAGTAAGGAATGTCCTTCCATTTTCTAATATCCTCTTCAATCTCCTTTTTCAGCATAGTATAATTTTCAGCATATAGGTCTTTTACAGTTTTAGTTAGGTTGATTCCTAAGTATTTCATTTTTTAGATGTTATTGTTAAGGGTGATATTTCCATAATTTCTTTCTCAGTGAGTTTTTTGTTTGTGTACAGGAATGCTAATGATTTTTGAGCATTGACTTTGTATCCAGCTACACTGCTGAACTTGTTTATTACTTCTAGCAGTCTTTTAATGGAGTTTTTTGGGTCTTCTATATAGAGTATCATGTCATCTGCAAATAGTGATAATTTAACTTCTTCCTTTGCTATCTTTATTCCTTTTATTTCTCTCTCTTGCCTGATTGCCCTGCCTACTTTTTCCAGAACTATGTTGAAAAGGAGTGGTGAGAGTGGACATCCTTGTCCTGTTCCTGATTTTAAAGTGAAAGCTTTCAGTCTTTGTCCATTTAGTATAATGTTGGCTGTTGGTTTGTCATAGATGGCCTTTATAAGGTTGAGGTACATGCCGTGTATTCTGAGTTTCTGAAGGGTTTTTATCATGAACATGTGTTGGACTTTGTCAAAAGCTTTTTCTGCATCTATTGAGATGACCATGTGGTTTTTGTTTTTGGCTCTGTTGATGAGGGGTATTACGTTTATTGATTTGCATATGTTAAACCATCCCTGCATTCCTGGAATGAACCCCACTTGGTCATTATGTATAATGTTCTTGATGATTTTCTGCATTCTATTTGCCAGTATTTTGTTGAGAATCTTTGCATCAATGTTCGTTAGTGAGATTGGCCTATAGTTCTCTTTTTTGGTTGCATCTTTCTCTGGTTTTGGTATCAGAGTAATACTTGCCTCCAGAAATGTTTTAGGGAGGATTGCTTTTTTCTCAATTTCGTTGAAGAGTTTAAGGAGTACTGGCATCAAATCTTCTCTAAATTTCTTGTAGATTTCAGATGTGTATCCATCAGGACCTGGACTTTTCTTTGTTAGTAAGTTTTTAATTACATTTTTAATTTCAATAGTTGATATTGGGTTGTTCAAAATTGCTCTATCTTCTTGGTTGAGCTTTGGTAGTTCATATGTTTCTAGAAATCTGTCCATTTCCTCTGTGTTTTCCACTCTATGTGAGTAGAGATTTTCAAAGTAGGTATTCATGATCTTTTGAATTTCCATGGGATCTGTAGTAATTTCTCCCTTTTCAGTTCTTATTGCATGAATTTGTGTTTTTTCTTTCTTTCTCTTGATAAGGTTAGCTAGGGGTCTGTCAGTTTTGTTGATTCTCTCAAAAAACCAGATTTTTGATTCATTAATTCTTTGTATTGTTTTTTCTAGTTCAAATTGCATTGATTTCTGCTCTAATCTTTACAATTTCCTCTCTTGTATGAGCTTTGGGTTTAGCTTGCTCTTCTTTTCCTAGAAGCTTGAGATGGAGCATTAGGTTGTTTATTTGTGCTCATTCTGTTTTCTTAATATGGCAGTTCATTGCTATATATTTCCCTCTTAGGACTGCTTTCATTGCATCCCACAGATTACACTATGTTTTTCTATATTTTCATTGAATTGTAGGTATTGTTTTATTTCTTCTTTAATTTCATCTGTCACCCACTGCTTGTTCAAAAGGCTGTTATTTAATTTCCATGTATTTATGCAGGTTTTACAATTTCTTTTGCCATTAATTTCCAATTTCGGTGCACTATGGTCAGATACTATGCATGGTATGATTTCAATACCTTTGCATTTACTTAAGAATGTTTTATGGGATAATATATGGTCTAATTTGGAGAATGTCCCATGTGCAGCTGAGAAGAATGTGTATTCTGATGTGGTTGGGTGGAACACTCTGTAAATATCTACTAAGTCCAATTGCTCACAGGTATGATTCAATTCTGTTATTTCTTTGCTGCCTTTTTGTCTAGTTGATCTCTTTTTGACAATGGGCTGTTAAGATCTCCTGTTATAATTGTGTTCATGTGTATTTGGTTTTTCGTGTCCATTAGTATCTGTCTTATATAGTTGGGTGCTCCTGTATTTGGTCATATACACTTATAATTGCTAGTTCTTCCTCTTGAATTTTGCCACTAATAAGTATGTAGTGACCTTCTCTATCTCTTTTAATCATTTTAGGTTTGAAGTTCACGTTGTCTGCAAATAGAATATCTACCCCTGCTTTTTTCTGGGTTCCTGTTGCATGGAATACTGTTTTCCATCCTTTGACTTTTAATCTATGAGTTTCCTTTGGGTCAGATGTGTTTCTTGTATACAGAATATTGTGGGATCCTGTTTCTTGATCCGTTCTGTCAATCTATTTCTTTTTATTCATGAATTGAGGCCATTTATATTGATGGATAGCACTGATATGTACTGGCTCGACTTTGCCATGTTATGTTCCAGTTGTTTCTTTTTGATTTTCCTCTTATTTAATTGCTTATCTTACCTGGTGGTTTCTTTCTGTTGTTGTTTTGGGGACTGTGGTCAATTTTATCTCTGTCTACTGTGTCCTTCAGTATTCTTCCTAGTGTTGGTTTGGTGGACATCAATTTCTTCAGTTGTTCTTTGTCATTGAAGTATCTTGTTTCTCCATTTAATTTGAATGAAAGTTTTGCTGGGTACATCAGTCTGGGTTGAAGATTGTTTTCTTTCAGGGCTTGAAATACCTAACTCCAAGATCTTCTTGACTTGAGGGTTTGTGCTGAAAAGTCTACCATGATTCTAATGGGCTTTACCCAATTGGCGAGTTGTATCTTTTCTCTGAAAGCTTTTAATATTCTGTTTTTATGCTGTATGTCTGAGATCTTAATTATTATGTGTCTGGGTGTAGATTTATGTTGATCGTGACTGTTTGTTGTTCTATATGCCTCACTTATCTGCATATCAGATTCTTTCCCCATATTTGGGAAATTTTCTGCTATTATATCTGTAAATACTTTATGTATGTCATTTGCCTGCACTCCTGTATCTTCACTAATGCCCATTATTCTTATGTTCTTGCTCTTGGCATTATCATGAAGCTTCTGGATTGTCATTTCATGCTGCTTTGTTATTTTTAAAAGTTCTATCCTTTCCTGATCACTAACTGTGATCCTGTCTTCAAGGTCCAAAATCCCATCCTCAGCTTCCTTTAGGCAATTTTGCACTCTTTCAATGGAATTTTTTGTTTGTTGGATGTCTCTTTGAGTTTGTTTCATGAATTCTGCTTGTTTTCTATATTGTTCTTTCAAAGTTTCAATCAGTTTCCCATGCTCCTGTACTTTTTTCTCTAGTTCTTCTTTAGCTGCATTCAACAACTCCTTTACTAAAGTTGTTATTTCTATCTTTACATGGGAGACTACTTCTAATTTGATTTCCTCTATAGCCTGATGCAGTTGTTTTTTTATTTTACTGGCTATCTTTTCAGAGATTCCTGGTGTGTTGCTTTTGTGATCCTCTATTTCAATGTCTCCTATACTTGCTTCTGGTGAACTATATATTTGAGATTGCATTTTGCTTTTTCGTTTTGTTATTTTCACTCTGCCTGGCATTTTCTATGTGTAGGAGGGGATCACACACACTCTTTTCAGACACATCAAAGTCTTACAGTTAGTTTCACAGGTTTTTACTACTGGCCCCTATTGATCTGCTGTACACCTCTATTTTAGGGGTATATTCACCACATTGATACAGTCAATCTGGTGTAGTCCAAAGTTCACCACCTGGGAGCAAAGTTTCAAATTTTCTCACCTTAACTGGATACCGCTGAGATTTTCTGATGTTCCGGGTGGGAGGATCGGCCCATCTGTAGCAGTCCAGGGTAGTTTTTGGTCTTGGATGGGCCTTCTTGTTGTTCCAGATGGCAGGGCAGGCCCACATGGGACGTTCCTACCCCTGAGGCGGGCTTGTGCTGAGTTTCAGGTGGCAGGGCAGGCCCTCGGTGGAGCTTCCTGGCAGTCTACCCCTGATTCAGGCCTCTGCTAAGTTCCCAGAGGCAGGGAGGGCCCACGGTGGAGGTTCTGGGCAGTCTACCCTTGATGCAGGCTTCTGCTAAGTTCCTGGAGGCAGGGTTGGCCCACAGTAGAGGTTCTGGGCAGCCTATACCTAATACAGGCTTCTGCTAAGTTCCCAGAGGCAGGGCGGGCCCACAGTGGAGATTCTGGGCAGCCTACCCCTGATGCAGGCTTCCGCTAAGTTCCAGGAGGCAGGGCGGGCCCACGGTGGAGGTTCTGGGCCTGCTATGTTTATTGATTGTTGTATGTTGAACCATCCCTGCATTTCTCATATGAATCCTATTTGGTTATGGTGTATAAGCTTGATGATTGGCTGCATTCTGTTTGCTAGTATTTTACTGAGAATTTATGCATCTATTTTCATTAGGGAGATTGGTGTATAATTCTATTTTTTGGTTGGGTATTTCTTTTGTTTTGGTATCAGAACAATACTTGCCTCTGGGAATGGCTTAGAGAGAATTGCTTCCCTTTTGATTTCATTAAAAAGTTTGAGGCATATTGGTGGTAAATCTTCTATAAATATCTTGTAGAATTCAGCAGTGAATCCATCAAAACCTGGTCTTTTCTTTGTTGGTAAGTTTTTAATCACATTTTCAACTTCAGTAGTTGATATTGGGTTATTCAAAATTTTTATATCTTCTCGATTCAACTTTCATAATTTATACATTTCTAGGAATCTGTTCATTTCTTCTGTGTTTTCCAGCATATTAAAGATTTTCAAAGTAGGTATTCATGTGCTTCTGGATTTCCATAGGATCTATAATAATTTCACCCTTTTCATTCCTCTTTGCATAAATTTCAGTTTTTTCTTTGCTTTTCTTGATATGATTGGCTAGGGGTTTATCAGTTTTGTTTATTCTTTTGAAGAACTAACTCTTTGATTCATTAATTCTTTGTATCATTTTCTTGGTCTCAATTGCATTAATTTCTGCACTAATCTTTATAATTTCCTCCCTTCTATGAGCTTTGGTCTTGACTTGCTCTTCTTTTTGTAGAAACTTGGGGTGCAGCTTTAGATTGTTTATTTGTGCTTGCTCTGTTTTTCTGATATGATAATTCACTGCTATGCATTTTCCTCTTAGCACCACTTTGATTGCATCCCACATGTTCTAGTATGTTGCATCTGCATTTTCATTTAATTGTAGATATTGTTAAATTTTTTATTTAATTTCATGTGTAGCCCATTGCTTGTGCAGGAGAGCATTTAATTTTCCTGTGTTTATGTGGCTATTACAGTTTCTATTGTCATTAATTTCCAATTTCAGTGCAATATGGTCCAATAATATGCATGGGATAATTTCTTTCTTTTTTTATTTAAAGAGAAACAAAAGCATGTAAAGGTTAGAAATAATACAGAGTTCCAAAAAAGATAAACAATAAGAAATCACTAGTTAATAAATTACATATTTTCCTCTTAGAAATAATTGTTCAAGTTACAAAATTAAAGCATACAAAGTAGATAGTCAAACAGTGAGAGTGTAAACAGATATGCATGCATGAATCTCTACATGTATCTCTATCCTTTCTGTATTAGAGGGAAAAACAAATCTTAGCAAGACAAAACAAAAGAAATTCCTATAAAAACATGAAACCAAAAAATCGTATAAAACCACAGTACAAGGTAATCTACAATGATTACTGTGTTGTTTCTTATTATCTTCAATAGAATGTCTATATCATCAGACATAATTCAATATAGCAGTATAATTGAGTAAAGCAGTAAATAACAGTATTAGTAAAAATAAGACATTGTGGACAGTATAAAATTTCAAAGGCAGGTAATAATCAGACTAGAGTGGATATTCTAGTGCATCTTGTCATCTTGAGTGCAGTTGCCTATACTCTCAGACTTGATACTATCAATCATAACAGCTTTGAATAAAATCTATCAATACAAAACAGCAATCCAATAAACCAGATTCAATTACAATCAGTCATGGTAAAACAGTGTAGGTTTTACAGAGCTTTAGATTAAGTTAAAGGAAATTAAGGGTGATTACCGTACTATATCCTGTTATTTTCAGGATTACTGTCTGTGCCTATCAAGGCCATCTATGTTAGTGATTCTAGTTATCCTTCTCTGCCTCATTTCTGCTATGCTATTTTCCTTCCTTTGTTTGTCTAGTTTTCACCTTCATTCTACTGCCTGCCCCACTCATTGAGGTCTTTCTGCCACTGTTCCTAAAATCCTGGTATTTTTTTCTCTCTCTCTAGAATGCCCTTCAGTATTCTCTGTAGGGTTGGGTTGGTGGTCACAAACTTGCCCAGTTGAACTCAGGACCTCATGTTTGCCAGGCAGGTGCTGTGTCACTGAGCTATAGCCCTGGTCCCTAACAAGTTAAATTTTTATAAACTTGTTATTCTTAACAAGGTTCAGGAGTTTTTCCTGAATGAATGCTCTTCAGGTCATTACAAACGTTTGGCTAATTTGTGGAGTTTTGAAAAAAAAAAACTTACTTCGGCAATTGTTGCTTTTATTTTCATTGCTTGAAATCCAGATTTACAGAGGTTATTACTCTGCCATTTCAGAAATTGTTTTGTTATCAAACCTTTCCATCAATATAAACTTTACTAACATGCCATTTGCTATAAAATACACAGGTTTGCCTAGTCTTTTGTTTCATTTTTAATGTCCTAAGCTCAAGATTACTTCAGGATCCCACACATAAATTAACCTTGTGAGGTGAGAATAAAGGGACTCTCGTTAACTACCTCTAGAAGTTCTACCTTCAAAATTCTGTTTCAAAAATACTTGAAGTAGGCATAAGCGCCTACCTGGCAAGCATGAGGTCATGAGTTCGATCCCCGGTACCACAAAAAAAAAAAAAAAAAACTTGAAGTAATTCTCTGTTATTACTGGAGATACTTGAGATGCACCTGACTTACCTGTTTAATTCTTGCTTTTGTTTTTCTATAGTTGGAGAATGCTTTTTTTTTCATCTTTTAAAAATTATGTAAAGCATTTGTTTGTTATCAAACTTAAATCTATGAGACAAGATCTATTCAGAAAGATCAAGCTTTCATCATTACCTTTTCCTGCCCTATAGATTATATTTATTTATTTATAGGTTTGTTTATTTGGTACTGAGGGTTTAACTCAGAGTCTTCACATTGAGCTACACCCGTGGCCATTTTTTTTTTTTTGAGGCAAGCTCTTGCTAAATGGACAATTTGCTCAGGCTGGACTTGAATTCATGTTCCTCCTGCCTCAACCTTACAGAGTGGTGGGATTACAGGCAAACATCACCATACTTATGTAGGTTACCATTTTTAAATTAACTTTATTGTATACATCATTGTTTCTTTTTGAAAATAGAAACACATTACTACTTGTACATATATTCCCTTCCCATTCTTCCTTGCTTTTTCCTCAACAATACATGTGGAGATCACTCCATACTGCAATACTGAGCTCATTTTTATTTAAAAGAATTTTGAAACTTGTAAGGAAAAAGTATTTGAGCTTAACTTAGTCACATTTTGGCCAAATAATATATAAAATGATATTTTGCTAAGATCTTCCAATCTGTCAGGCAATTACTAGTATTATTTCTTGCTGAGGCTCCTACATCTTTAAGAGTTGGTGATTTCTCTTTGCTTATGTGAGGCTATTTCAGAAAATTGCTCTTGTTTTAGAGTTTTCTAGTCACATTTTCTTCTGTCCATTTCTTTCTTTTCCATGTAGTTCACCAGTAGCTTAGAGACTCCCTCAGTAATTTCTCCATGTTGAAGTACAGAGCTGGAGGATGGATGAGAATTGACAACATGTGGTCAAGAAGCAGATCAATATAAGAACTGGTTAATTTTCCACTCATATGCTAAGGTTTTTAACATATCTCTTTATTTTAAAATAATAATTTGATGATTGTGTTTTTAACATATCTAAGGTTTTTAACATATCTCTTTATTTTAAAATAATAACTTGATGATTGTGTTTAATATGGAAAAAGAAAAATATTAGAAAAAATAAAAATGTCTCCGATAGGGCCTAGCCATTAAATGTCATCAGATTCAACAAACAAAAATAAAAGATATCGCATTAAATCTGAATCTTAGGTAAATAATATTACAAGTATTTTTCTAAAAAAAATTATTCACTATTAGTGTGCTTGGGATGTAGCACACTAGAGCATTTGTGCAACATACATGATGCCCTGGGTTGAATCCTCAGCACCACCACCACCAAAAAACAAAACAAAACAAAACAAAAACCCAATAATAAAAACATGACCTAAAATTCATGGATAAAATAGTGGAGCATCCTGTATATTATCTATAAACCTTACTTGGAACCTAGATCAAGTAGATAATATGGGCTTACCTTTTTGATTGTTCACTGTCTGGAATGAAGTAGTGTAGGGATGGTGAAAAATTCTCATTGCTCACCCCCCACCGAAGATGTTAGTCTCAAAGTTTTGTGTTGGAAGAGGTCTTTTTGGACTCATCTTTTGCTTTTTTGTTATAGATACCTTCACTTTCCAATCATGCTGAAATATCCCATCCTTTGTCCCACACTTGTCATTTTACACACACAGTTCTCTATCCTCTTCCCACCTCCTTCCCTCATTCTACATTTGACCAACTCCTTTGAGTCTTTCAAACAAGCATTTTTAGGGTGAAGTCCAAATAGTAATATGCTCACTCCCATTTTCTTGTAACAGCTTACTGTCTTGGTCTACCTTTTATTTTTCTCCTTTGTGTCTATACACAGCTTCAGTGAAATAATGCTCTACTGCAAGAAACTCAACAATTCAACTGTGATGGTTAATGGCAAATGATTTCCCTTCCCAACATTAGGGCAGTTAAACAGACTTGTGGGCATTGTTGTGAGTTAACTTTAAACCCTTCAACAAAGGGGTTACTACACAGTTCTACCAAATGCTATCATATGGCAACAAGATACCTAGTAGTCAGACCATTTGCTTTTTCAAGAAACATAACAAAATAAATTTTTTGTAAGTGTGCAGTTTTTCAATTCATAAATTTTACCATTAAAAAATCAAAGTAAGCAAAATAAACCTCATTTTTATGTTGGTTTCAGCCATAGAATCACCAGTTTGTAGTCTTGTATTTAACTTTAAATCTGACATTTTCCAGGACACTTTCTATGGGCTGGACTAACTTTTTTATTTAACTCTGAGCCCTTTAGGGTAATTGCTTTTCTGTGTTTGCCATGAAAGTAGTAACTTTGAATTTTTTTTCTCTCTCTCTTTCTCTCTCTCTCTCTTCCTGTCTTTCTTGCTTTCTTTTACCATACTAGAGATTGAACCTGTCCAGAGCCTTTGTATTGAGCTACACCTCATCCTTTTTTTAAAAAATTTGAAATAGGATCTCACTAAGTCACTAAATTGGCCAGACTGGACTCAAAATTTGTATTCTCCCTGCCTCAACCTTTCAGAGTGCTGGGATTTCAGGCATAAACTCCATCCCTGGCTCAATTTCATTTTCTTAACCTCAACATTTAGAAGATTGCCTGAGAAATAGTAGAAATTTGGTTGAATGAATGAATGAATGAATGTGTGTGTGAGTGAGTGAAGTGCATCTAGGTCACCCATTTTTCCCAGCCAGAAGATGGAATTTTCAAAGGCAGAACTTTAAAATTCCCTTCCTATTGGAAAATGGGGCATAAAAGGTAAACTGATTATGTTGGACATAAAGTTACAATTATTTTGCAGTTTAAGGCTGGTAAACTGTGGAAATTTAATAGTTGATTGCCTCTTGGAAATCACATGTGAAGCAGACAATCAGGCTTCTAGAATTTGGCACTGTTTTATAGTTCTACTCACAGTGGTTTTGAAATAATGTGACTTGTAGTCAGTACAAATGCATTATTGTTAATATTTTATCAGAGAGTTATTGTTTTCCCTTTGAATGTATCTCATTACAGGCACTGCTGTATTATTAAGTACAAATGTGTTACATCCAAGGACCAATTTTTCCTATCCCTGAAGTATGAATTTCTGATTTTACAATAGAAATCAATGGGTCAGTTAGATTCATTTAACCTGAATTTACTTTACAGCACACTTTGTTGGAATGCATATATTCTTTCACTTGAAGGATACCTGCATAATCATGTAGTATATTTTATGCTCTGGCAGCAGAATAAATCAAGCAAATGACACCAACTTTATTGTGAACAATAGAGCAGCTGTGTGGTGACTGCAGATATCACTGGATACATCACCCAGGGACTGCCAGCTATTGGTACAATCGAGAATGTATCTTCCAAATTTTCACAAAGAAGCAATAGCATATCACATATACATGCTTTTATTTGTGCACCTCTTTCTGATAAAAGTTTTAAGTCAAATATGATGACTGGGTCCTATTAAAAAGCAGTTATACTTCAACTCTTCATGCAGAAATACTGCTCAAAGACTAAAAGAGTTTTTACCTACTTAGTCATTATGATGAATTTATAAACAATCATGATTTTTAATGCTCCAAAGCATTAAGTTGAACATGCAAGTGAACATGGTACATTCAGGGCAATTGCCTGCCATGTTGCTTAGCTGAAACCTCATATCGAAGGGAAGCTTTCAGAGGATAAGAGAATGTGTTATATGAAAAATTTACCGTAGATATCTGACTTCCCTTTCTCTTATATCATGTTTAAAATCATTACATTTCCTAGAAAAGAGTTTAAAATATAATTTACTGTTGAGATGGAGAACTCGACAAAGCAAAACATTATGGTAGTGTACGGGCAGCATCAGTTTTGAGGCAGGACTAGACTCATGAAGGAAGCCCTAACCCCTGCTTTCACTGTGCCCTCAGCACCAGATCCATGCATACACTTACTTTCTTGTATGATATTCAGAAAATAGCAAGTTTTAACAACTTAAGAATGAGAATTTGTACGATGAGAAAAGCTTTGCAAATACATTTTTAAATACACCAAAAGTTTTTTTTTTTTCCTCTCCAAGGCAGTTGTGCTTCAGACATTTATAAAGGAAATCTACTTTCTTCTTTTGTTATGATTCATAGTTGTCCTATTGTAAATCAATCTTTCACTGGGTAAGGATTGTTAGAGTAAATCAGTTTTCCCCAAATTGTGGTCTAAAATCTTCAGACAACTCATATGGGGATTGAATGGAGACTTTAATATTAAACATGACAATTCCTGGGTCCAGACGTACAGAATCTTTGAGTGCAACCAATTTGCCAATTGTAGTTACTTCTTTTTTTTAAATTTTTATTTAAAGAAAAAAAAACAGGAAAAAGGCAGAAATATTACAGAATTTCAAGAAAAGAAGATAAACAGTAAGAAATCACTAGTTGATAAATTACATATTGTTCTTTTAGAAATAGTTATTCAAGCTACAGAATTAAAGCACACAAAGTGGACACTCAAGCAGTGAGAGTGCAAAGAGATCTGTTCAACAATCCAACAAGAACCTAGAAATATGGTCATCAATCCCACACACCTAAACATATATGCAGCTATACCTCTTATAGTGCTTCCTATTTCCTCTTTTTTTTTACAATAGCAATTATACATTTTTAAAATTTTATTTAAAGAAAAAAAAAGCAAAACAGAAAAAAGGGTAGCAACAATACAGGATTCTAAAAGAAACAAAGAAAAAGGAGAATGAGAAGAAGCCCCACTAAGAAATCAGTAATTTATAAATTACGTACTGTCATCCTGGATGTAGTTGTTCAAGTTACAAAGTTAAAGGGTACATAGTAAATATTCAAACAGTCAGACTACAAACAGTTCTGCTCAAAGATCCAATAAAGATTCAGCAATATGCTCATCCATTTTACACACTCAAACATACATGCAGTTATATGCCTTAGAGCACTTTCTTTTCCTCTCTTTTGTACAATAGCAATTACACATTTTGGTTTTATTACTCTTATAGTTCTTATTACTTTTTACACTAGAGACACAATATGATATTGATAAATATGATTCTTACTTATTTCACTAATGAGGATAGTCTCAAGTTGTCTCCATTTGCCTATGAAGGCCTCAAGATCATCCTTTTTTATAGCTGAGTAATATTCCATTGTGTAAAAATGTCACATCTTTTTCATCCACTCTGCTGTTGATGGGCATCTTGGTTGTTTCCAGGATTTAGCTATCACAAATTGTGCCACTGTGAACATGGGTGCACATATATCACTATGATATGAACTTTTCAGTTCTTCAGGGAAAATACCCAGGAGGGGGATACCTGGATTGAATGTGGCTTCTAATCCTAGTCTTCTGAGAATTCTCCATATGGATTTCCATAATGGTTGCACCAGTCTACATTCCCATCAACAGTAGAGCAGTGTTCCTTTTTCCCCACAGCCTCGCCAACATTTGTTATCAGTTGATTTCTTGATGGCAGCTATTCTTTCCAGAGTAAGGTGGAATCTCAATGCTGTTTTAATTTGCATTTCTTGAATGACCAGTGATGGTGAACATTTCTTCATGTATTTATTTGCCATTTGTATATCTTTGTCTGAGAACTGTGTGTTCATCTCAGATGCCCATTTTTGGAGAGGGTCTTTGAATTTGGGGGGATTGATGTTTTTCAATTCTTTATATGTTCTGGACACAAGTCCTTTGTCTGAGGTTCTTACACATACCAGAATTTGAAATCTACTTGACTGAGTAAATTCAAGTGTTCTTTCATCCTCCCAACTTCTGTGAGGCACAGAGAATCTGTCTAAAATTAAACCTGTTGGCAAAAGAAATTTCTATTTCTCTTTTGCATTAGATTTAATAAACCTGAAAATGTCATTGTGTGTGTGTGTGTGTGTTTCTTTTATTTTCTTTATTTTTTTAGGCAAAGATTCACTATGTAGTCAGGGCTGGCATTGAAATTGCTATGTAGCTCAGACTGGCTTCAAACTTGTAGTTCTCTTGCCTCAATGTCCTAAGTGCTGGAGTTACTGAAATGGACATTTTAAAATGAGACTTCACTCAGTCCATGCAATTTAGCCAATTATCCAGACTCTGTTTCAAAGTAAAAAATAAAATGGGCTGGGAATATAGCTTAGTGCAAAGGCTCTGAGTTCAATCCCCAGTAACACACACATGCACAAAAGAAAGAAGAAATGAATTTTAGTTACTAGATGAGATGCAGTATGTAGAGACCTAGTCTAGTATACTTTGGGCTTTGTGACCAAATAGCACTTAAATATTTTTAAAAAATCATTCTATTTTAAATCTAGTAACTCAAGACTTGTTGATTTTTATGACTGATCCTCTAAAGAGAAGATGGGGACTTCAATTTATTCCTTCACACTTACAGCATAGGTAGAAGGCTCACTGACTTCTATCACCAAAAAAGGAAAAAAAAAAAAAAAGAAAAAGAATTTCTGGACACATCACAATGAGTCACAGATGGGTTTATTAGGCAGAGTTAGATAGTAAGAAAGAATAGGAGAAGAGAATAAGAATTCACCAAGAAGCAAGCCCTCCCTGTAAATGAACGTCATGAGCGGGCCGCCACCACTGGGTGAAAGCCAGACCCCAGCCTTTTCCGATGAGTTAGCACCATTCACAGACGGCAGGAGAAGACAACAAGAATCCACCAAGAGGCAAGCCCCCAGTGTGAACCAGCACCATGAGTGAGCTGCCGCTGTCAGGGGACAACCAGATCCCAGCCTTTTTCCATGAGTCAGTGCCATTCGTGGATTGCTGGAGAAGAGAACAAGAAATAAACAAGAAGCAAGCCTTCCCTGCAAACTAGCACCATGTGTGGGCTGCCACCAGGGGACATGGGCTAGGAAACAAGTGCCAACAGCTCCCCCACATAAGCAACCTGCTGATTCAGAGAAATACAGGCTGAGACAATAGCTTATTGAGGTGAAATACAATTTGAGGGGATGGAGATTTAGCTCAGTGGCTTAAGCACCTGCCTGACAAGCGCAAGGTCATGAGTTCGATCCCCAGTACAAAAAAAAAAAAAAAAAAAGAAATGGAATTTGATGCTCATGGTGTTTGGTGTTTCACTGACTTTACAGGTCTAAGGTTGGTGGTTCAGAGGATAACAACACACACAGTGTGGCATCTATGGAGGAATCACCTTCTGAAGGTGCTAACCATTGTTAATTCTCTGCTATCTTGTTTTGAAGTCTTGTTTTTCTTTGTTTTGTTTGTTTGTTTTGTTGGGTTTTGTTCTGTTTTGTCTGACTTTGTTACATCCGATGGCATGGGCAGCTGTTTCAAAGATAGCAAGATATATGATGGTAGCCATTTTGAATTTATTATTGTCTTGTTTTGAAGTCCTTTACTGCATTCATTATTTTGCTTTTATTGGTTCTATTCTGTTCTGTTTTATTTGATTTTCACTGTCTGGTAGTATCTGCAGCTATTTCGAAGACAACAAAAGGCATTATGGTAACTATTGTTAATTTTGTATTGTTTTGAAGTGCTGTGTCACACTGCTTTGTTTTGATTGGCTTTATTCTGTCTTGTTTTTATTCTCTTTAAAAAAAAAAAAAAGGCCAGGGATTTAGTTCAGTGGCTCAAGCACTTGCCTGGTAAGCACAAGTTTGGTCCCCACTACCAAAAAAAAAAAAAAACCCAACCCAAAATAACAACAAAAAAACAAACAAAAAGTGGGAAAAAAAGAAAGAACAGGAAAAGACTCTACTGGAGACTGGAAGTGGCTAACTGGAAGGCGCTTACTCTGATGAAGTTCAAAATGACCCACTCACAAGGAAAAGAGACTGGTTTTGTAGGATGGATTAGGGTCTGATTGATCATTGTTTTTGTTCTGGTGTCCATAGTTTTGGATAAATCCTTATGGCCTGAGGGGCAATTTGGTTCCCATGAAATGATTGTCCCTGCTTGGAAAGGTGATTTCATCATGGTGTGGTCTGCAAGGTTCTGGTCTTCCTGGAACCCAGATTACAGGTTTAAAACAATGGCTGGTGTTGTGGTTTGCATCTAGTTGTCTCCCCAAAGCCTCATATGGTCATAGGTGGGACTTTACAGAGGTAGCTGGATCTAGGGAGTATGAATCTGGGATTAAGGGTATGATACTAGGATTAAGGGTGTGTGATTATTAAATTACTCTACTGGTTGGTTTATCATAGTTCTGATTGTGGGTAATGGGAAGGTCCACCCTGGGTGTGGGTGGCACCACCCAAAAAACCAGTAGCCTGAAAGAAATAAAAGGGAGAGGCAAACTGGTGCAGGTGCTAGTGCAGGTGCTGGTGCAGGTGCTGGTGCTGGTGCTGGTGCTTCTACTTCTACTTCTGCTGTTGCTGCTGCTCCTTGCTGCTTTGCCATCTCCCTCCTGCAGGCAATGAGCCATTTCTCCTCTGTGATGCCCCTCTGCCATACCACACTGAGTTGGAGCCAGCCAGCTATGGACTGAAACCTCTATAAACTACAAACTGAAACAAACCTTCCCTCCTTTAATTTTGGGTGTTAGGTATTTTGTCTCAGCAACAAGAAAAGTAACTAAGATAGCTGGGTACTTTTAGGCATTGCCCCAGAGGAATCTGGAACTGGACTTTTAAAAGCTGATAATTGGATGCCCCTGAAAATCCTGAAAACTATGCTAGCTGCTCTTATTTTGGTATCATCAGTCTTGAAAGGGGATGAGATAGGCTAGGCAAATTTAGGACTAATATTATCAACTTTTCCTATATAATTAACGTATCCAAAGTTCAAAGGTAATAAAAGATGCAAAATAAAGGTCAAACTTTGTTCTGCTTTTAGTTCCTTATTGGACATCTGTCAGTCCAGACTTTAGGTCCCTGTTACAAACCCTCCTTTGTTTGGGTTAATAGCATAAACAAACTGAAGGAGCACAAATGAACCAAAGGAGTAAAGACATGGAGCACAAATATGGATAATCTTGAGTAACCTTGGTTGTGTCCTGAAGTTACAGTTTTCTTAATCATACAGTTTTAAAATTATGATTTTCCTTGTCTCTTTTCTATCTTTATCTCTATCTTACCCCAATTTGACACATATTTCTGTGTGTTTTCTGTTTATTTTCAACAAATCTAAATTAATTCATTTTGTTATTCTGCGAGTGGAGGTTACTTGCTTTTAGAGCCTGCAAGAAATTGAAGAAGCATTCACAGACAGCCACATGAGGCCTTAAGAACCTAATAAGAGCTGGATGTGGTGTATACACCTGTAATCCCAGAACTCTAGGAGGCTGAGGCAGGAGGATTATAAATTCGAGCCCAGCCTGGGTGACTTATCGATTTATTGAAACTCTGTTACAAAAATAAAATTAAGAAGGGTCTGGGAATATAGCTCAGTGCAAAAGCCTTGAGGTCAGTTCCCAGTACCACACACATACATTCACACAAAATCAAATGAGGAAGTTGACATGGAGGAGATTTCTATGTGACAGTCAGATTAGAATAACACCTGCTCCTGGATGTTCAGTCTATGGAGCCACTGAACTGCCATACATAGTTGAGATAAGAGCAAGAAACCATGCTTCTTTACTCCAGAAAGAGATCTGGCAGACCCTTAAAATTTAAATGTGTACTGTTCTTGTGGCCTAGCAATTCCACTCCAATTGACAATTCCAATATATTTGGGAGAAATGAAAGCATACACACCTACAAATACAGCTCAGCTGATAGAGTAAAGGACTGTAGACTTGACAAAGACTTCTTCTAGACTATTCTCAGCAGCAGTATTTATAATAGGCAAGAACTGGAAACAGCACAGATGTCCACCAACAGAAAGACTGAATACACTGCAATGCATTTATATAATGGAATTTATCCACTACTGATACACCTAAGACATAGATGAATTCAAAATATGTACTGAATGAAAGAAGTTTTATGGAAAAGAGGACACACTGTATGATTCCATTTCCACATTCCTGTCTGTTTCTTTGCTCTTTTTGCAGCTTTAGAAGAGAATCTGGCTGACAGCCTGGGCTTGAAACAACACTCAGTTATGATAATAACTACCATTACTAAGTGCTTAAGGGCCTGGCATTACTCTGAAAGTTGAGTATCATTCCTGTTTTATGGATGAGAAAACTGGGCCTCAGACAGAGCATATGACTTGCCCATAGCTATATAAAAAACAAGTGCTCTATCTGGGTCTGTCTCTAAAGGCTGTTTTCTTTCCAGAACAGCACACGGTGTCCCACCCCAAGGGTGCCTTTGTCAAGAGGAAGGGGATGAGGGACAAAATAAAAAGTATTGTCATGCAGATCTTTTTGAGGATAGAGACTGCCTTTCTCTCTCCTCCTTCTAACCACAGAGCTATATACAAAACCCTTTATTTTGAGATAGAATCTGACTAAGTTGCCTAAATTGGCCTTGAACTTGCAAATCTCTTGCATCAGCCTCCCAAATAGCTGAGATTATAGAGATACACCCCACCACACCTAGTTTGTCACAGGATTTTGAAGGCAGGTCTGCAGAGCCTATAGTTAACTTTCTAGTAGACAAAATTACTATGTGGAACAAAGATGTAAACTGCTTTGCAGATTCTTTTTTATGCTTAGTGACTTCAGAGGGTAAGAAACAAAAGGTGTATGTTTCCTAGTCTCTGTTGAGGACATCTAGGAGTAAGAGCTGTATATTGAGATAGTAGGGCAAGTGAGATGTTGAGATTCTGTTTTTCTGTCAGCACTACTGTGTTTTCATAATGGCTTCTGCTGGTGATTCTAAAGCCAAAGCTTCAGTTTCTTGAGAGAATTCTACTCTCCTGCAAGATAAGCACCTTCTGAAGCCTAGTGGATGAATTTGGGACATGTGAACTAATTTGATGAAGCTATACCCACAAATCACTTTGAGAATAATCTAATGAAAACCTTGGAGGCAGCCCCCATACAAATGATCCTGCACCTAAAATTCCCCATGTAGGTGTTATGGTTTGTATTTAGATGTCCCCACAAAGCCTCCTGCAGTCATAGGTGGGCTTCTTCAGAGATGGCTCAATCTAGAGTGTGTGATGCTGGGATTGACTCATGGTGCAATGCTAGGTTTAAGGGCACTAGGACTAAGGAAATGAGTGCTACCCACCTTATGTAGCTTGGGTATAAAAAAGAGAAAGGTAGAAAGGTACAAAGATAGAAAGAGTTGTGGTCATCCAGGGTTTCTTTGCTACCTTTTGTCCAGCATGAATCATTTCTCCTTTGTGATGGCCCTCTGCCATGCCACTCTGTCTTGGGGCCAGTCAATTATGCACTGAAACCTCTACATACTATAGCCAAAATAAACCTTTTCTTCCTTAATTTTGGGATTCAATTATCAAATTTTTGGAGTTTATGATTCTGATAGGAGAAGAGAGTTTTGAAGTGTTGTTTTATTTATTTTTCTTATGATAACAGATATTGAACCTCCTCCATGGGTT
Source organism: Hydrochoerus hydrochaeris (assembly GCA_004027455.1). NCBI lineage: Eukaryota > Metazoa > Chordata > Mammalia > Rodentia > Hydrochaeridae > Hydrochoerus > Hydrochoerus hydrochaeris. The sequence goes on from PVLA01003921.1 coordinate 135,722, forward strand.
TAAAAGCTAGTTGTACTTTTTTCTCTGTGTCTTTCTTGCTTGCATCCTCCACTTATTTTTCTTTCAGGTTGATGCTATTTTATTTTTGATATGTAGAAGACCTGTATATATGCCATTTGAGTTGTGGTCATTTCTTTTCTAGTTTTTTGTCTTTTCACTGTGTTTATTGTGATATTTGCTGTACAGAAACATATAATTTATAGTTATTCATGCCAATCATTTCTTTTATGGCTCAAGGTCTTGGGTTAATCCAAACAGGACATTTTGTGATTATAAAAGAGGGATTGCATGTTTCCTTGTATTATTCTTATAATTTGACTTTTGGCATTTAAATCTTGGATCTATTTGTAATAGGTGAGGGGTATGAAATGACCATTCATTTACTGGGAGCTCCAATATAATTTATTGAATAACCCAGCATTTCCACACTGATTCAATAGCTTCTGGGTAATTATAAAATTTGTGGACTTTCTAGTATGTGAAGTGATCTATCTACTTATGCTTCATTTTCACATGGTGTAAATTGTAATAGCCTTGTAATTTTTTTTCTTTTCTGTGGTACTGGGGGTTGAACTCAGAGCCTTTACATTGGGCTACATTCCTAGTATTTTTTTCTTTTTATTTTGAAGCAGTGTCCTAAGTTTCCCAGGCTAGAGTTGAACTTGTGATCCTCCCACCTCAGTCTCTCAGAGTGCTAAGGTTACAGGTGTGTGATACCATGTTTGGCTTGTAATATATTTTAATCTTTTGTAAATCTAGTTTCTTTTTCTCTTCCTTTGAAAAAAATTTTGATTATTCTTTTTGCTCATATGAACTTTAGAAATTGTTTGTCTATTTCCATAATTAACTCTTTTGGCATTTTTAAAATGGGCTCACATTAAAAGCATTAATTTATGGAAAATGAACTACTTTTATGATACCAACTTTTCTTAGCCAAAAATTTATTATTGCTTTCCATTTTTAAAGGTCTTATATGGGGTTGGGGGTATAGCTCAGTGGCACAAGCACCTGCCTGGCAAGCGTGAGGTCATGAGTTTGATACTTGGTACCCCTTGCCAAAAAAAGGTCTTTTATGTCCCTTGGAACATATACAAGTTTTGTTCATATAGATCATACAGATGTTTTGAATGCATTTTTAATCTTTTTCATGGTTTTTGTAATTGAACATTTTATTCCCATACCTCTTCTGCTTGTGTATCTTGAAGGCTATATTGGTTTTGTACATTGTTACTTTTTATTAACATTTTATCTATAAATTTCTTGCACTATTTTATGATTACTGTAGTTGTTCTTTTGATTTTTCTAATTATATAATTGTATCAAATATCAGCAATGATCATTACACTTTACCATTTTATTTTTTATTTTTTTTAAAATTTATTTAAAGAGAAATAAAAGCATGTAAAGGGTAGAGGTAATACAGAATTCCAAAAAAAAAAAAAGATAAACAATAAGAAATCACTAATTAATAAATTACATATTGTCCTCTTAGAAATAGTTGTTCAAGTTACAAAATTAAAGCATACAAAGTAGATAATCAAACAGTGAGAGTGTAAACAGCTATGCATGCATGAATCTCTGCATGTATTTCTATCCTTTCTGTATTAGAGGGAAAAACAAAACTTAGCAAGACAAAACAAAACAAATTCCTATAAAAATATGAAACCAAAAAGTCATGTAAAACCACAATACAAGGGGATCTACAATGATTACTGTGTTGTTTCTTATTATCTTCAATAGAATGTCTATATCATCAGGCATAATTCAATATAGCAGTATAATTGTGTATAGCAGTAAATAAGTATATTAGTAAAAATAAAACATTGTAGACAGTATAAAACCTTCAAAGGCAGGTAATAATCAGACTAGAGTGGATATTCTGGTGCATCTTGTTATCTTAAGTGCAGTTGCCTATAACCTCAGACTTGATACTATCAATCATAACAGCTTTGAATAAAATCTATCAATACAAAACAGTGATCCAACAAACTAGATTCAATTACAATCAGTCAGTGTAAAACAGTGTAGGTTTTACAGAGCTTTAGATTAAGTTAATAGGAAATTAAGGATGATTACTGTACTATACCCTATTATCTTTGGGATTACTGTCTGGGCCCTCAAATCTAGTACAGGTTGAATGACTGGAATAGAATGTAATACATCTAAGCAGAGTAGTGTGAGTAATGTGGGTTTTAAATCCTGGTGCATTATTAACAATATAGTGTATCAAGGCCATCTGTGTTAGAGTTTCTAGTTATCCTTCTCTGCCTCATTTCTGCTATGCTATTTTTGTGCCTTTGTTTGTCTAGTTTTCTCCTTCATTCTACTGCCTGCCTTACTCATTGAGGCCTTTCTGCCACTGTTCCTAAAATCCTGGTATTTTTTTTCTCTCTCTCTAAAATGTCCTTCAGCATTCTCTGTAGGTTTGGATTGGTGCTCACAAACTCCCCCAGTTCCTCCTTGTCATGGAAGCATCTTGTTTCTCCATTAATTTCTAGTGACAGTTTTGCAGGGTAGATAAATCTGGGCTGGAGGTTATTTTCTTTCAGGGCTTGGAAGACTTTGCTCCAAGCTCTTCTTGATCTGATGGTCTGTGTCAAGAAGTCAGCTGTGATTCTCATGGGCTTACCTTGATAGGTAATCCATTTCTTTTCTCTGATGGCTTATAGTATTCTTTTTTTATATTGAATTTCTGGTATCTTGATTATTATATGTCTGGGTGTGGATCTTTTTTGGTTGTAGGTGGCTGGAGTTCTGTATGCCTCACATAACTGAATGTCATTTTCTTTTCCCATGCTTGGAAAGTTTTCCTTAATTATTTCCATGAATAGCCTTTGTAATTCACCTGTATGTATTCCTGCTTCTTCATTCACATTTCTTATTGTTAAATTGTAGATTATCTTGTCATCTTCTAGCCTTTGTATTGTTACTGCCTGTTTCCTTGTTATTTTTAAGAGCTCTTTCCTTTCATGATCACACACTGCAAACTTGTCTTCAAGTTTTGATAGTCTATCCTTAGGTTCTTTTAAGGAGTATAACCAGCTTTCAATGGAGTTTTTAATTTCCTAGTAGTCTCTTTGAATCTGCTTCATGAATTCTACATTTTCTCTATAATATAGAATTATATTATAATTCCTTTTTTGTGTTCCTCCCTTCTTCCATCTGTATCATCTTGAGAGATGCTTCCTGAGACAATTTCTTTTATTACTCTACTCATATCCTGCTTTACCTGATTTAATATTTCAGTTTTGAGCTCGTTTACAAGGTCCTGAAGATATCTCTTAATGTCCATTGAAGCTATGTCTGATGTTGTGTGTTTGCCGCCCTCAGTCTCCCTTGTTTTTCCTTCTCCTGGATCAGTGCTCACAGGGTTCTGGGCCGAGGGCCTCCTCCTGCCTCTCTCTCCTGTCATGGTCCTGGCTTCCTCCACACAGGTTACAGTGCAGGTCTCAGCCCCCTTCCCTGTTGGCCATGTTGCCTCTGAAGCACGCTGGCAAGGGAACTCTGCCCTCTCCGGCCTGCTCTTATCACTGAGGTATAAGCAGCGGCTGCATATGCTTGCCCCTCCCCACCAGGCCAGCCAAACTTCAGGTACCTTCACTTGGTTAGTGCATGCTAGGCACAGGGAATTGATTTGGGATGGCTCATTGGGTCCCGGCCAGGGCATGTCCCAGTCCAAGCAAATCCCACGAATCTGCTCTGGGGAGGGAGCAACCAACTGAAGTAACTGTTACTCCCAGTTCAGGCTCCTTCTGCCCAATTATTCATGTTGCCCATTTGGTCATGCCCTTCCTGTGTGGGGGGTCTCATTCCCAGCACTGACCATGGATTAAAGAAGGTCCCTTCACCAGCTCCTCTCTCCACTGGGCTCACCAACCCCTGACTTCAGTGCTGCTGTGGTTCCTGTGAGTGGTGGCAAGAACAAGTTTGGGTGGCTCTGCTGGCTGGTGCGGATTCAAGCTGGTGCAAATTTGGCGGGTCACTGCAAAAACACTGTGTCCCATAATTTTTAGCTGTTTTAGTTGTAGCCCTGAAGTATTTGATGAGCTTTTGTATGTTTTAATTTCTTCCTGTGTCAAGAGGATCCATCTCCCTCTGTCTGGGTCTCTCCAGGGTGCTCAAAGATCCAACAAAGATTCAGCAATATGCTCATCTATTTTACACACTCAAATTTACATGCAGTCATATCCCTTAGAGCACTTTCTTTTCTTCTTTGTTACAATAGCAATTACACATTTTGGTTTTATTACACTTATAGCTCTTATTTACTTTTTACACTAGAGACACAATATGATATTTATAAATGTGATTCTTATTTATTTCACTAATGAGGATAGTCTCAAGTTGTCTCCATTTACCTATGAAGGTATCAAGATCATCTTTTTTTATAGCTGAGTAATATTCCATTGTATAAAAATGCCACATCTTTTTCATCCACTCTGCAGTTGATGCGCATCTTGGTTGTTTCCAGGATTTGGCTATCACAAATTGTGCCACTAAAAACATGGGTGTACATATATCACTGTGATATGAACTTTTCAGTTCTTCTGGGAAAATACCCAGAAGGGGAATAGGTGGATTGAATGGGGCCTCCAATCCTAGTCTTCTGAGAATTCTCGATGTGGATTTACATAATGTTTGCACCAGTTTACATTCCCATCAACAATGGAACAATGTTCCTTTTCCCCCCCGCAGCCTTGCCAACATTTGTTATCAGTTTTTTTCTTGATGGCCACTATTCTTTCCAGAGTGAGGTGAAATCTCAATATTGTTTTAATTTGCATTTCTTGAATAACTGTGAAGGTAAACATTTCTTCATTTATTTATTTGCCATTTGTATATCTTCCTCTGAGAAGTATGTGTTCATCTCAGATGCCCATTTTTGGAAAGGGTCTTTGAATTTGGGGGGCTTGATGTTTTTCAATTCTTTATATATTGTGGATATAAGTCCTTTATCTGAGGGACTGCTGGCTAAAATTCTTTCCCACTTGGTGGGTTTTCTTTTCACTGTGTTGATTTTTTGTTGCACAAAAACTTTTCAATAATATGAGATTTTTATTGTTGATTTTTGAAATGTTTCCAGGACATTGCAATATGGCTGACTGAGTGGTGGCACAATAAGAGAGCCTCTATGAAAAATAAAAAACTCAGACATTGGAATCTGAAAACATTGAGAAAGCCAGACAAAAGGAGAGGAATTCTCACAACCCAGGAAGAAACTGAGGAAAAAGAAAAAGAAAAAAAATAAGCAAAAAGAAAGAAGAAGAACAAGCATGGATTGAGGGCTGGAACTGGGCAAGCACTGGTCGCTGTACCTGCTCATCTTAGAGTCGACTCACTATTGAGTTGATATCATGGCCCTGCTGAGAGCATGGGTTGGTGAGCTTCAGACACTCAGCTGAGGGAGGTGCTGCCACAGGGAGTGGAATCAGCCAGTCGAGCTGTGTGAACTTTGGTGAGTGATGTGAACTGGATTCCCCAGATCAAGAGGACTGTTTAGATGACATTTGGAGTTGGCCAGGGCTGGCTTGAATCAAAACCTGAGGCAGCTTCGGTCCACAACTCTTAGTCTAAAGCAGATTGGTGGGATCTGTTTGGGCTGGATCAGGCCCCTTGTTGAAACCCAATAGCCAGGGATGAGGCTGCTGTGAACCAGTGGCATCCCCAGGTAATACACAAACTTGCTGAAGCATAAACTGGTTGACTAACATAGGGGGAGGGGCCAGCTCTCAGCGTGCACCTCACAGATCTGCAGCAGACTAGGGGGTGGCATTTCCCTAGCCAGTGCACTGCAGAAAAAAAAAAATTGTAAGCAACCCAAAAGGCCCAGAGACCTCCACCACCCACCCATCTGAAGGGGGCCAGAAACATGATCAGACAGAGAAACATCAAAAGGTCTCTACCTGTGGAACCAGGGAAAGTGAGTCTAGCAGAGGTAAATGCAGAGAAGGTTGAGAGAAGCAAACCTGTAATGTCAGAGACAGCCTCATCGGAAATAAAGAAATACCTCCTTGACCTCATCGAAGAATTTAAATCTGAAATTCTAACTCAGGTGAAGCAAGATATAAGAAGATTTATAAAAGAAGCCCTGAGTAATCCTCAAGTAGACACAAATGAAAGAATAGAGCAATGTAGAGAAAGGAGAGAAGCCTTTGATGAAGAATATGAACAAAACCTAGAACATATTAAACAAATCCAAAGAGAATATCAGGAAATTAAATACTGCATTGAAAGCTGGCAAAACCTTTTAACAGAAACTAAAGACAAACTTTCAAAAACTTGAAGATAGATTTGCAACATATGATCAAAAAATGAAGGATCTCTTAAAAATAATAAGGAACCAGGAAGCAACAATACAAAGGCTAGAAGATGACAAGAGGATTTATAACCTAAGAATAAAATATGTAAATGAAGATGCAGCAACAAATGCAAATGAAATAAAAAGTCTATTCACAGAAATAATTAAGGAAAACTTCCAAAACATAGATAATGGAAGTGAAGTTCAGGTAAATGAGGCATACAGAACTCCAGCCAGCTACAACCAAAACAGATTTTCACCCAGACATATAATAATCAGGATCCCAGAAATCCATCACAAGTACAGAATATTAAAAGCAATTAGAGAAAAGAAGCAGATTACCTATAAAGGCAAACTCATCAAAATCACAGTGGACTTCTCAATGCAAACCATCAAATCAAGAAGAGCTTGGAGTGAAATATTCCAAGCCCTGAAAGAAAATAATATCCAACCCAGAATGATGTACCCTGCAAAACTGTCTCTCAAAATTAATGGAGAGACAAGATATTTCCACGACAAAGAGGAACTGGGGGAGTTTGTGACCACCAATCCAATCCTGCAAAGAATATTGAAGGACATTCTAGAGAGAGAGAAGAAAATCACCAGGGTTCCAGGAACAATGGCAGAAAGGCCTCAAAGAAAAGGGCAGACATTAGAATGAAGGAGAAAAGTAAACAAACAACAATGACAGAAAAATGGCATAGCAGAGATAAGAGAGAAGATTGGTTATATCCCTGTTTTATCTTGACTGATTTTATCTGAATCTGGTATGCTTGAGAGTGTGGTGTCTGAGAATGGAAGCAACTACTCTGAAGATGACAGGATTCAATAGGATACCCATTCTGGTTTGATTGTTAACTGCCTTTGAAGTCCTATAATGTCTCCAATGTTTAGATTTTATTAATAGTGTAATGCAATGCTAAGTTTATGTTTGACGATATAGATAATTTTATTGCAAATAATAAGAGACATCATAGTAACTACCATAGATCATCTAGTATTGCGGTTTTATATGTCTTTTCCATTTCATGTTTCTTCAGGAATTTGTATTGTTGACTTGTTTTGATTTGTTTCTTCCTCTAATACAGAAAGGCTAGGTATATGTGTAGAGACTTATACATGTGTAGAACTTCTAAGTAGTTTATGAGAATGGATCATAGTTATTGTAAAGAAAAAAAAGAGGAAAAGAAAGTATTCTAAAGGATATAACTGCATGTATGTTTGAGTGTGTGAGATTAATAACCATGTTGCTAAAGTTTTAGTTGTGTGGATGAACAAAACTGACTGCAGTCTCACTGTATGGATGTCCACTTTGTAGGCTTTACTTTTATAACTTGAACAACTACTGCAAAGAGGAAAATATGTAATTATCAACTAGTGATTTCTTACTGGTTACTATTTTTGTTTTTCTGTTTTGTTTTGTTTTTGAGATTTTGTATTATTTCTACCCTCTTCCTGATTCAAAATTTTTTCTTTAAATTAAAAAAAAAGAAAATGTTTCCTGTGCAGTTTGCATTTGGTTCATGAATTCTCTACCTATCTCTGTGTCTCCAAGACTTCTACCTACCTTGTATTCCAGGAGATTTAGTGTTTCTGTTTTAATATTTAGGTCTTTGATCCATTTAGACTTTAGTTTTGTGCATGGTGAGTGGCTTGGATCTAGTTTCAGTCTTAGGCATGTGGAGAGCCACTTTTTCCAACACCATTTATTAAAGAGACTATCCTTCTTCCAGTGGATATATTTAGCCCCTTTGTCAAATATCAGGTGGCTGCATGTCTTTGTAGTTGTTCTTGAATCTTCTAATCCATTCCATTGATCCTCAGGTCTATTTCTTTGCCAGTACCAACCTGATTTTATCACTGTTGCTTTATAATACTGTTTCAAGTCAGGAATTGAGATACCTCCTGCCTTGCTTTTGTTGCCCAGAATTGTCTTTGCTACTCTTGGTTTCTTCCATTTCCAAATGAATTTTAGGAGTGTTTTCTCTAGATCTGTGAAGTATGTCAATGGTATTTTGGTTGGGATTGCGTTAAATCTGTATAACAGTTTTGGGAGTATGGCCATTTTCACAATGTTAGTTCTTCCTAACCAAGAGCAAGGAATTTCCTTCCATTTTCTAATATCCTCTTCAATCTCCTTTTTCAGCATAGTATAATTTTCAGCATATAGGTCTTTTACAGTTTTAATTAGGTTGATTCCTAAGTATATCATTTTTAAACATGCTATTGTAAAGGGCGATATTTCCATAATTTCTCTGTCAGTGAGTTTTTTGTTTGTGTACAGGAATCCTATGGATTTTTGAGCACTGACTTTGTATCCAGCTGCACTGCTGACCTTGTTTATTACTTCTAGTTGTCTTTCAATGGAGTTTCTTGGGTCTTCTATATAGAGTATCATGTCATCTGCAAATAGCAATAATTTAACTTCTTCCTATCTTAATTTCTTTTATTTCTCTCTTTTAACTCATTGCCCCGGATAGTGTTTCCAGAACTATATTGAAAAGGAATGGTGAGAGTGGACATCCTTGTCTTGTTCCTGATTTTAAAGTGAAAGCTTTCAGATTTTGCCCATTTAGTATAATGTTGGGTGGTGGTTTGTCATACATGGCCTTTATAAGGTTGAGGTTGACACCATATATTCCGAGTTTTAGAAGGGTTTTTACCATGAACATGTGTTGGACCTTGACAAAAGCTTTTTCTGCATCTATTGAAATGACCATGTGGTTTTTGTTTTTGGATCTGTTGATGTGGTGTATTACATTTATTGATTTGCGTATGTTAAACCATCCCTGCATTCCTGGAATGAACCCCACTTGGTCATTATGTATAAAGTTCTTGATGATTTTCTGCATTCTATTTGCCAGTATTTTGGTGAGAATCTTTGCATCAGTGTTCATTAGTGAGATTGGCCTATAGTTCTCTTTTTTTGGTTGCATCTTTCTCTGGTTTTGGTATCAGAGTAATACTTGCTTCCAGTAATGATTTAGGGAGGATTGCTTTTTTCTCAATTTCATTGTAGAGTTTAAGGAGTACTGGCATCAAATTCTCTCTGAATTTCTTGTAGAATTCAGCTGTGAATCCATCAGGACCTGGGCTTTTCCTTGTTGGCAAGTTTTTAATTACATTTTCAATTTCAATAGCTGATATTGGGTTGTTCAAAATTGCTATATCTTCTTGGTTGAACTTTGGCAGTTCATATGTTTCTAGAAATCTGTCCATTTCCTCTGTGTTTTCCACTCTATGTGAGTAGAGATTTTCAATGCAGGTATTCACGATCTTTTGAGTTTCCATGGGATCTGTAGTAATTTCTCCCTTTTCAGTTCTTATTGCATGAATTTGTGTTTTTTCTTTCTTTCTCTTGATAAGGTTAGCTAGGGGTCTGTCAGTTTTGTTGATTCTCTCAAAAAACCAGATTTTTGATTCATTAATTCTTTGTATTGTTTTTTCTAGTTCAAATTGCATTGATTTCTGCTCTAATCTTTACAATTTCCTCTCTTGTATGAGCTTTGGGTTTAGCTTGCTCTTCTTTTCCTAGAAGCTTTAGATGGAGCATTAGGTTGTTTATTTGTGCTCATTCTGTTTTCTTGTTATGACAGCTTATTGCTCTATATTTCCCTCTTAAGACCACTTTCATTGCATCCCACAGATTGCAGTATGTTATTTCTATATTTTCATTGAATTGTAGGTATTGCTTTTTTTTCTTCTTTAGTTTCATCTATATCCCACTGTTATTCAAAAGGTTTTTATTTAATTTCCATGTACTTATGCAAGTTTTGCAATTTCTTTTGCCATTAATTTCCAACTTCAGTGCACTATGGTTATATATGATGCATGGTATGATTTCAATACCTCTGAATGTACTTAAGAATATTTTATGGGATAACATATGGTCTATTTTGGAGAATATCCCATGCACTGCTGAGAAGAATGTGTATTCTGATGTGGTTGGGTGAAACACTCTGTAAACATCTACTAAGTCCAATTGCTCACAGGTATAATTCAATTCTGTTATTTCTTTGCTGACTTTTTGTCTAGCTGATCTATCTCTTTGTGACAATGGACTGTTAAGATCCCTGTTATAATTGTATTCTTGTGTATTTGGTTTTTCATGTCCATTAGTATCTGTCTTATATAGATGGGTGCTCCTGTATTTGTTGCATATATATGTATAATTGTTAGTTCTTCCTCTTGAGTTTTTCCACTAACAAGTATGTAGTGACCTTCTCTAATCTCTTTTAATGATTTTAGGTTTGAAGTTCATGTTGCCTGCAAATGGAATAGCTACCCCTGCTTTTTTCTGGGTTCCTGTTGCATGGAATACTGTTTTCCATCCTTTGACTTTTAATCTATGAGTTTCCTGTTGGGTCTGATATGTTTCTTTTATAGAGTATATTGTGGAATCCTGTTTCTTGATCCATTCTGTCAATCTATTTCTTTTTATAGGTGAATTGAGGCCACTTATATTTATGGATATCACTGATATGTACTGGCTCGTCTTTGCCATGTTATGTTCCAGTTGTTTCTTTCTGCTTTTCCCCTTATTTAATTGCTTCTCTTACCTGGTGGTTTCTTTCTGTTGTTGTTTTGGGGATTGTGGTCATCTTTATCTCTGTGTAGTATGTCTTTCAGTTCTCTTTCTAGGGTTAGTTTGGTGGATGTGAAATTCTTCAGTTGTTTGTAGTGGAAGTATTTTGTTTCTCCATTAAATTTGAATGAAGGTTTTGCTGAGTCCAACATTTTGGGTTGAAAGTTATTTTCTTTCAGCACTTGAAATACCTCACTCCAAGCTCTTCTTGACTTAAGGGTTTGTACTGAAAAGTCTGCTGTGATTCTAATTGGTTTTCCTTGGTAATGAGTGCTTTCTTTTCTCTAACAGCTTTTAATATTCTGTTTTTATGCTGCATGTCTGAGATCTTAATTATTATGTGTCTAGGTGTGGATTTATGTTGATTGTTTCTGTTTGGCATTCTATATGTCTCACTTATCTGCATATCAGATTCTTTCCCCATGTTTGGCAAGTTTTTTTCTATTACTTCTGTGAATATTTTGGTTACGTCATTTGCATTGACTCCTGATTCTTCACTGATGCCTATTAATCTTCTATTTTTTCTTTTGGCATCATCTTGAAGCTGTTGGATTGTCATTTCATGCTGTTTTGTTATTTTTAAAAGTTCTGTCCTTTCATGATCACTAATTGCAATCTGTCCTCAAGGTCCGATATCCTATCCTCAGCTTCATTTAAGCAGTTTTTCAAGGTTTGAATAGAATTTTTTTTTGTTTCTTGCATGTCTCTTTGAGTTTGTTTTATGAATTCTGCTTCTTTTCTATATTGCTCATTCAAAGTTTCAATCAGTTTCCCATGCTCATGTACTTTTTTCTCTATTTCTTCCTTAGCTGCATTCAACAACTCCTTTTGTAAAGTTGTTATTTCTATCTTTACATGGAAGAGTGCATCTAATTTGATTTCCTCTGAAGCCTGATGGAGTTGTTTTTTTATTTGACTTGCTATCTTTTCAGAGATTCCTAGTGTGTTACTTTTGGGGTCCTCTATTTCACTGTCTCCTGTACTTGCTTCTGTTGAACTATATGTTTGAGGCAGCATTTTGCTTTTTTTTTTTTGTCATTTTCAGTCTGCCTGATGTTTTCTATGTGTTGGAGGGGATCACACACACTCTTTTCAGACTCACCTAGGTCTTACAGTTAGTTGGAGGGGGTTTTACTGCTGGCCCCATTTACCCACTGTACACCTCTATTTTAGGAGCATACTCACCACACTGACACAGTTAATCCACTGCAGTCCAAGGTTTTGCTGCCTGGGAGCGAAGTTCCAAGTTTTTTCACACTGACTGGAGCCTGCTGAGGCCTTCTGATATTTCAGGTGGGAGGGAGGGCCCAGCAGAAGCAGTCCAGGGTAGTTTTCATCCTAGGGTGTGCTTCTGCCATGTTCCAGGTGGCAGGGCGGGCCCATAGGGGAGGTCCCAGCCAGATTAAGCCTGAGGCAGACTTCTGCGATGTTCCCTTTGGCAGACATGCCCACAGCAGAGGTTCCAGGCAGCTTATGCCTAGGAAAGGCTTCCTTATGTTCCTGGTGGCAGGGTGGGCCCACGGGGGAGGTTCAGGCAGCTTAGGCCTGACTCGGGCTTCTGCGATGTTCCCAGTGGCAGGGAGGGTCCATGGGGGAGGTTCCAGGCAGCTATTTTCTATTTTATACCTTTAACTTATTTATCTTGTCTAATCACACTATCTATATCTCCAGGTTAAGGTTCAGACGAGGTCGGGCACTTTCAGGGTGGTATGGCCATAGATGAGGTTAAGGTTCAATAATGGTAATGGTATTAAAGCACCTCATTATATTCCAATCTCAACTATTTCCCATGAAGTATCATGCTGACTTTAAGCAATATCATGCTTATATTCATCAATGTTCCTTCACTGGGATAAAATGCTTGACATACAAAACTTAAGGAGGAGAGGTTTACTTTGGTTCATTGTTTCAGAGGGTTCAATTCATGGCTGACTGGCTAGAAGGCAGAACCATTATGCAGAAGGGCATTGGTAGAGGAAATCTGCTTAGCTCATGGAAGCTGGAAAGGTGAACTGGGGAATTCCACCAGAGAGGAAAGGACCAGGGACAGATATAGTACTCAAGGTCATGCCTCCATAACCTAACTAGGTATACCCAGAAATGTGGTTTACTACTGTCCTAGGTGGTCCTCAAGCCAATCAAGTTGATATTCCAGCTTACAGGTCACAGTGGTCAAATATACATAACATCAAATCTTCCTTTTAACCATTTTTAAGTGTATGGTTCATTGGCATTAAGTACCATACATTCAACCATCCTCATCATCCACCTCTAGATTTTCTCCCATCATTTGGTATAATATATTTTACCATGCTGTATGTTACTTTTACTTTCTGTTTTACAAGGAAATTTTAAAACAAAAGTGAGCTGGGAGATAGAGCATATGCTTAACATGCATAAGGCTCCAGGTTAAATCCTCAGCACTACATAAATGAATAAAATTTTAAAAACTTTAAAGTATATATTAGAGGTTATAAAATGCAATTTTAGCACTCATGAAGAAATTATACAGGTTTATTTGTTTGATCTACTAATAAAATGAATTGTTTTAGTAAATTTTCTAACAGAGTGGGCTCTTGATTTACAAACTCAATTTGTTTGCAAGGGCTGGTTGCAACTCAAGTTGGTTGTAAATCAAGACTATTTTCCCATAAGAAATAGTAGAAATACTTCTAATGTGTTCCAAGCCTCCCAAAGTACTCCTTACCTAACCTTTTTATAATAAAAAGTTGTATAATGTGCATAATTTACCAAAAACATCAATAATTTTCCTAGTGCATCACCAGAAAGTTATAAAATGTGCCTAGTTTACCAGAAACAACAACTTCCTAATGTGCTGACCATTCAAGTTGACATCTTTAGCTTTTAGGAAGGGAGGATGAAGTAGAAAGTGGTTACTGTTTGGAAGGAGAGTTCCCTCCTATAAGAACATCAGGAATCTAGATCTCTGGTGTCCATTGTCTCCTTGGGAGGGTCTGCAGCCTACTAGAACTTGCCTCTGGTTCACTAGGTCTTAATCTTTTCAGAGTTAAAAATTTGTCTGAAACTATCTGTTTCTGTCTTTTCTTCAATATTCTTCTTTTTGGCTTTGATTGCTTTATCTTTACCTTCTCTTTCTTCCTTAGCTTCTTTTCTAATTTTTTGTGGTTTTTTGATAGCAGTAATTGTAGTGATTATATAAAGTATTAACCAAAATCTCATTCACAAACATGCTTATCTGGGCTTAGATTGACACCTATGTATGCTTACATAGGCTTTCTTGGTATTGTGAGTCTTCGTTTCACAACTGTACAGTCCACATTCAAGTCATAGCTCAAGAATGGTCAAGAATTACAACATAAGTTATTCAATTGTGAAGCCGTAACTTGAGGGTCCATTTGCATTGAATCTTTCTGGCGTTCTTGGATTTAACCCATTTTGGTCAGGGTGTACTTTTTTTGTCATTTAATTAGAATTTTAAAAAAATCTTTAGCTTTAGTCAATTTGGCCTGTAGTTTTCCCATTTTGCTGAGGAGATGCTTTTAGTGGCAGAAATGGCAGAGCTTTCTGATGAATTAGATGTAGAACATGAGGATAAAGAAGGAAATAAGGACAAACTCAGCTTTTTGGATAGCTAGGAGGATGTGGGTACTTCTCAGTGAGCAGGCAAAGACTGAGAATAGGATCACACTGTGTACAAGTCATTAGGCGTCTCCAAGGGAACATGCATGGGGCCATGTCAGAATCAACTCATGAGAGATTTCAAACTATATACATTCAAACTGCTGAAGTACAAATATGTTCTAGATTTCCAGTTCAGGAGAGTATACTGAGCACATCTGTTCATTTTCTACTTCTCCTGAGACCCCATTTTTCTTAGTACATTTTAAAATATTTATTATTACTTTGTTTTTCTTTTTTTTTTAAATCTTAGTACATTTTGCATTATTGATATAGAGGAATGAAACTCCCAGTCTACTAGATGTTGGGTATGAGTTTGTGTTCTCTAAAATTGAAGAATGAATTTAAGGAACTATGGAGGTTAAGAGCAAGATATATTTATTGAGAGAAAGAAAGCTTCTGTCTGAGAGAGAGACAGAAGGGGTCCTTAGTGTGTTGCCAAAGACTGTCTTTTCTAGGGACTTTTATAGAGGGAAACCACAAAATGAGATGGATCCAAGATAGAGAAAATATGAGAACTAGAAAGGCAGGTGGGCATGAAGTGGGACAGAACTATGGTCAACCAGTAAGGTTAATTGCTCAGGTAAAATTGACCAAACTGGGGACAAATGGGGAAGTGAGTCACTTAGCAAGCAGGCATGCTTAAAGAACAGTGACTCTAGGGGCTGGGGATTTAGCTCAGTGGCTTAAGTGCCTGCCTGGCAAGTGCAAGGCTGTGAGTTGATCCCTAGGACCAAAAAATAAATAAATAAAATAAATAAAAACAACAACAAAAAAAAACAATGACTCTTCCTGTAGGGGACCAGATGGTGACTCCTGGCTTCCTCACAGTGATAGAGAACTATTTAGAATATCAATCCTTAGGATGTGGGTGTATTTGCATGATCTTTTGTCTTGAAGTATGGCCTACAGCAGGAGGTATCAGTCTCCTCCAAGGTTGCAAGGTATCTGGCCTCTACTGGCTCCTTTGAGGGCCCAGCCCTGTCTGACTACCTATAATATTTCTATCTAACTCAGTTGCCTGTAACATTATTATAATGCTTGAGTCAGGCAACTTTATAAAGAAAAAAGGTTTATTTTGGTTCACAGTCCTGGAAGTGGAAAGCACAGGGATCATATCTGATGATGGTGTTCTTCCTGGCCAAGGCTTGAGGTGGTGGACAAGGGTTGCATATGTGTATGTGTGTACTTATGTGTATGTGTGTCTTCTGGTCTCTCTCTTCTTATAAAACTAACAAGGTTGCAACTAGAGACCATACTCATAAGTGAAATAAATGAGACTCACATGTGTAACATTGTTTGGATAATTAAATGCTGATTTCTTGTGCTCTAAGTAACTAATTTAAAGACAACAATATGCAATGCATTAACCACTGTTACCCTCTAATTATCTTGTTTTGAAGTTTTGGTTAAAAATTGAAAAATATTACTACTTTAGAACTTAGATAAATAAAATGGAGACATTTTTACTTATATTACAAATAAAACCATTATATATTTTACTTCACCGTAGGGAAAAAAAAATAAAACCACCAGGATTCATTCAATAAGGCTCCACCTTGACAACTTTATCTAATTTTAATCACCTCGCAAAGGCCTCACCTCTAAACATCAGAACTAGATTGAGTTTCTATCACTTTAATACCTCACAATGGAGATTAAATGTCAACAAATGAAACCTTGAGGGACACACTCGAATGATATCCACATTAAAATGGAAATAGGAAAGCATATATCAGCCATTAACAAAGACCACCAACAAGAATGCATAGTGACAGTGGGGAGCTATCTGTGTATGAGGGGTTCTATTCAGTTCCAGGGAAGAGAAAGCCAGTGGAAGGCTAATGACTAGTGGGGAAGAGAGCTTGGTGGCCTAGGATAGGTACAGTCAAGGATGGTACACATCACAGGAAACACCTGATTGGGCAGTAGTGAAAATAAGGGGATTACCAGGTTGCCTCAGAGGAAGTGGTGCTTCCTCATCCCTTTTTCATCCTTTCACATAAGGTGTCCATCAGCTAGGCATTTAGCATTTTAGCAACATAAGCAATCCCAATAATACAATGACAGTAGTGAAATAAAATATTAAAAATTGGCAAGTTGCTTTCTGAATAAACTTGGTGAATGGTCTATGGAGATGCAGAGAAGCTGAATGCAGGAGGAGCATTAGCTCCTGAGGGCAAAGGTGTAGACTTCTAGCATTTAAGGTTTGTGCTACTCAACTTTCCGTTGCTATGACAAAATTCCTGAGAAAGACAAAAGGAAAAGAGATTTATTTTGATTCATGGTTTCACAAGTTTTAGTCCATGGTTGGCTCATTCATTTTTGGGCCTGTGATGAGGTAGAACTTTATGGTGGTGGGAGTGTGGGATGGAGGAGACTGCTCACCTCATGATAGAAAATAGAGGAGGAGTTGCTTTTATAACACAGTCTGTTCCTCACAACTCACTAAGCCACAAATCCGTAATTGGATAAATCCTTTCCCAAGGTCAAATCCTTCATGACCAATCACTACCCAAAGGTCCCTCCTCTGAACACCACTGCTCTGGGCACTAAGCCTTCAACAGATGAGCTTTTGGGGAGATATTTAAGATCCATATAGCAGGGATCCTTAGAACAATAGCCTATTTACTCTAAGATGAATGAAATTCAGTCAGTCAGCAAGACCTATCAAATGTCAACACATTTTTCTAGAGGCCCATTCTTAAATATGACAATAAAGGATCATCAGACATTTAGGAAAAACTTACAACATGCAAAGGAAAGAAATACAAAGAAAATCAAAGGCTAAACCAAAATTATGCTCTGACTGCATAAAATTCTCAACTGTCATACCAATAAGTCAACAGATAATATCTAAAAATGATACATAAAGAAATAGTGGTATCAGCAGATTATTTTGAGATACAGAGATAAACCAGAAATAAAGCATTAGAGAAGAAGGTAAAAGTAGGTGAGAGAAGACTGGATAGCTTTTCATATTTTTAACCATGTGCAATTTTTGCTTTTATAAAAGACATAAAAATTATTTAAATCTAGAAACCATAAGATAGAATGCACAGAGACAGGCTTTATATAGAAGGCATATGAGTAGAAAGGAAGAGTTTGGAGATTGTCTACGAAAAAGGGTTCCTAGGCAATTCTGATGAGTCCCGCTCAGCCCGTAGTGCTATAGATCACAAGGGAGGATGGGTTTTGATAGGTTTTTCAGCACAATAAAAGAGAAAAATATAAGCAAAAAGTAGCCTTTATTCTAAGGACCTGGAGAGGAGCCCGACCATAGCTGGTCTAACTGCCTCCTCTACCAGAAAGCGGGGTGTGGGATATAACTCTGATGGGGTGGTGCTTAGGGTGGGCATTTGATGATGCACAGGGGGCTGATTAGAGCCTTTTTCCGCACCACTGGGAAAGGAAAAAGGAAGTTGTCATATGGGAGGGAGGGAGTAGCTTTAAAGTAAACATCCTTAATCCCACCTCCACTACTGTAATGCCATGTAGGGCATAGTCCTTTCAGTTTTTTCCCTGGGATAATTGTAAAATGGATTCCTGGTCAATTCTAAATTCCTTGGGGTCTCATGATATCCTTCCACAAATAAACATTTTGAAGAAGATGAATTATAAATAATGGGAGGGCATCAATTCAAAGGTGATAAAACCTCATCAATAAAAAAAATTCCAGTTGACTGCCTTGGTGAGAAGTTTATAGTGCTGGTTGAATTTGTACAAATCGAGCAATCATGAAATGGGAAGGAAAAAAATTGAGAAAAAAATTTTTTTGAGACAGGGTCTTACTATGTAGTTCAAACTGGCCTTGAACTCACTATGTGACCTGGGGTGTTTCTGAAGTAGCAGGGATACTCCTGCCTCAGCCCCTTGATACTGGGGTTAAGGTGTGCAACACTATGAAAGCAAATAAAATTCTTTTAGTTGTCCCAAAGACTAAATTATATTGGCAAAGAACTGGGATCAAAACAGAAAAGAAAGAGTTCCTTGTGGAATATTATTTCCTGTTCTCGCACCTAAAATGTTCTTTTACAAAATCTTTGCCTGGCTAGCTCCTTGTCCTTTGGATCTCAGCTTAAATGGTGTTTCACTCATGAGTAGTTATTGAGCAGCTTCTGGTGTGAGGCGCTATGTTAGTGACTAGAGACACTACAAAGCACCTACTCTTAGGAAAGGGGGAGGGAGACACAGACTGCAAGGAACTAAGAAATCATCATGGGTGGGATTTGCTAGAAAGCAGACGCTGAGATGTGTCAAAGACAAAAGTAAGTCCATGGAAAATCACCAAGAACCCTTTACTCACATATTTACCACCAGAGAATACACCTGCCGTCATCACTTCTGCATCACATTTGATATAAAAGTGTTAAAGAGTACATTTTATAGTGTAAAAAGAGGGAAATACTGATCTTGTCTTTCAGTGGTAAGTGTCCTATTGTGGTTGAGAGTCTTGGAAGTGGGGAAGCTTTCTAGTTGAGCCTCAGGTATATTCGGTGGTCCTTGGCTGGAAACATTTGGGGACATTTCGAAAGAGGAAGGATTGTTCAACATTGAAGGCAGAGGGTTTTGTGTGGCCATCCATTTACTGGAACAAGTAAAGGTGGATGGCATGCTTTTTCCAGTTAAACTGTCTTGTCTGGAGGGACTGGGGAACAGGTGTGCTTCCAGGCCAGGTGTTGTCTCCAGTGGAGGTTAGCAGGCTGGCCATTCATTAGGGAGTGACTTGAGGATCAGTACTTGCAGGAGGAGGGGAGCAAGCAAGTGTAAGCAGAGGAAGAAATAAAGACTACCAAATAAAGACTTTGACCAGCCCTCTGGGGCACTCCAGTGCTAGAATGTCCCTTTGTGGCTAGGTTGAGATCAAAAGAGATGACCAGGTCTCCTTACTCCTAAATAATCAGTCATTGGATGTACCCAAATCAATTGGGCCTTAAAAAAATAGCTTTCATTCTTCTGTTTTCTTCCTTATTTACAAATGCAGAGAGATCTTACATATTACTCTGAGGTGAGATGAGATGTAATTGGAAAATTCTGAGCAAATAAGTTCCATGATCTTACAGGGGTATGAACTCACACGCTTTTAAAGGATTGCCTATTTGTTATAGACAATTGCCTATTGGGGATTCAGGATGGAATTGGAGGTTATTGAAAAACTAGTTGAAGGAAAACAAGAGGACAGGAGTATGGACCAGGATGAGAATAGAGAGACACTGAGGACAAGATTGATTCTAGATATGTTTCAGAAGAAAAGCCAAGAGGATTTGCTATAAATTAGATAAAACATGTGAGAGGAAGACAAAAGTCAAGGAAGACAGTGTTTTTGGTGTGAACAAATAAATGGCCTTGCTAATTTTTTTGACTTGGAAACTACTGAGAGGAGACTTGAGACAAGAAGGGACATACTGAATTGGACACAGATATTAAACCTTCAAATGGAGATTTTGAATAGGTAGGTAGAGACGCAAATTGGAAGTTCAGGGAAGAGGTTAGTTTTGGAAATGAAAATATAGGAGTTTTTAGCATATAGATCGCATTGGGATAGTATAAATAATGATCCTTTCTCTTTTATTGACCTGTTTTCAAAATGAGGAGTTAAGTTCCTTAGCATCATCCATCTTGAGGTAACTTTTTAAGGTGATAATTTAAGGTGACATCTTAAGGTGAGAATTTTTCTAATTATCTCTTGTTTTGAATTCATGATTTAAATATATACAATATGAGCTAGGGATGTAGCTGAGTGGTAGAGTACTTTCCCCAAAGTTTTCAGTGTTTCCATCATATGTGATTGTAATCCTTACTAATGATCAAATCTCTGTTTATTGAAAGTTCCTGTAAGTTGGCCTCCGAATTCTTTTGATACTTTCTCAGCACTCCTTGACAATGTCTTTATTTCCTGGTATAACAAAATATTTCTAGCCTATCAAACTTGGAATCATCTATTTTTCTTTGAGGAACTCTGATCTTTTTTAATGTGGAAAAGTATTTGAATACTATAATCTTGGCATCCTTCACTACTGGAATGGTCATAATTTTATGCCCTTTCCGCATCAGAGCTTGGAAACAGATTTTTTTCTCTACAAAGATAAAATGCATCATGAGTTCACATATAATACTTTTTCAAATTCAGGGCTATAGAGTTTCACTTAACCTCTTTGATATTCAACTTGTCTCTATTTATTCATTCTGAGTTACTGAAAGTTTTGGTTCCTAATTTCATCAGGCCTACCACTGCTACTAACATGATTACTGAAGGGAGTTTAGGTTGTTTTTGGATTTCCTTTTGCCTGTACAGTGTATCCCACTAGGGATGTGTAGACAAATTACTGTATTTAAAAGTAACTGAAAATAATTATCCTCCATGGAATTAATCTACTAACTTGATAGTTAGCTCATGCGCATTTTGGTTTTTAGGGTCTGCTTTATAAATTTAATTTTGTTTTCTAATTGGGTGCTTTGAAATCAAATACATAAAACAAGATAAAATCAGAAGTCTAGCACCCACTCTCAACCTTCTGTTGAGAAGATTGAAAGTGGGTGCTAGACTTCTATATAGGTTCTTTTTCTATATAGGTAACTTTAGAAAATGTTTTATTTGTCCTTCCAGTAAAATATAAATAAATATATGTTGAAAGACAAGTTTCAATGGTTTTCACATTTCTACACATCCTGCTAATAAAATAGATAGTGTCTCTCTTTGGAGCACAGAACAGACATGTTTCCTCTCCATTATAAGGGACTCAGACCTCCCAAGCTTCGAATTCCTTTCCTTCAGTGCAACCCATTGCATGTGCAAGTGTACCTGATCCTCTCTTTTTTTTTTTTTTTTTTGGTACCGGGGGTCGAACTCAGGACCTCGCGCTTGCCAGACAGGCACTCATGCTGCTGAACTAAATCCCCAGCCCCTGATCCTCTTTATGTCACCTTTAGGAATTGGGGCTTGGAGAATTGGCTCAAATACTGATGTCCTGATTAGTACTATTCTTGGGAGGAACTTTTTTCCTTTGTCTCTAACTCCAGGACCTTGTGTCTTCTACCAGAATCCATAAAACTATGATAGGCTAACTTATTAGACTGTAAATAGAATAAAAATTTCAGACCCTTCACAGTTCTTTACTGTGTGTGTGTGTGTGTGTGTTCTACCTTATCCATTCCTTAGACAAATGTTAGCGTTCTGTATGAGTAATCTACTCATTTAAAGTACAGATCCATGTTGGGGCTGTTGCTCCATGGTACAGTACTTGCCAATGAGGCCCTGGGTTCAATCCATAGTACTGTGATTAAATAAATAAAAATAAAGAACACATCAAAAAGAAGTTCACCGATGAGCCCTGGGACTCTCCAGTATTTGCAAATTGGAAAGATAAAAAGAAATCATGATAAAGACTCAGGAGAAGCACTCCATGAGATTGGAAAGAATACAAAAGATTAATGGTGCCAATTCTGCAGTCTTTTTAGCTAACTTCTCTAAACATTTTATCTAAAATAGCAGCCACCCCAACTCAGTCACTGTGTATTTATCACCCCATTTTAAATACTTGATAACCTTTTAACCATCTGAAATTGTTTATCCAAATTTCACTTTGTTAGAACATTTCCTCCATCAGAGCAGAGACCTTGTCTAAAAGGTCTGTCTCCTCGGTAACTGAAACAGAACCTGACATACAATAGGCACTCAACAAATAATAGCAAAATGAGTGAATGCAAGCTTTTATGCATACATGCATGCATGAATGAATGCTTTCTGGAAAAAATTTACTTGGACAAATTCCTAGATGTGTCCATTATTAGTTTTTTACACATATCCTGTAGAAATAGACTAATGTATAGTGATGATCCAGCACAAAAGAAAATTAGCAAAATTTGATAGTATACATCTTGAGGAACATAATGTTTGAACAAATTTCATTAGAGACCACAGATCTTTTTTTTCTTTTTCTTTCTTTTCTTTTCTTTTTTTTCAGTACCAGAGATGAAACTCTTCTCACTGAGCTACATCCTCCACCCTTTTTTTAACTTTTTGATTTTGAGACAAGATTTCAATAAATCTAAATTGTCCAGGCTGGGCTCAAACTTGTGATCCTCCTGTCTCAACCTCCCAGAGTAATGGCATTACCCTCATCACGCCTAGCATTAGGCCTCTTATTTTTAAGAGCTGACAAGAACTCTATAGATTGGGAGAAGGCAAATTGTGTGTGTGTGTGTTAAAATGAAAAAAAAATTAAAAGGATAATTACAGATACCTAAATACTTGGGAAAATACTAGAACAAATTATGAACCAATCTATTTTCCAGCACTTAAACAAGCAAAAATTAGTGTGTCTCTAACATTATGATCCCATGTTGAGCCAGTGTGCCAGACTGTTATGAGTACCATGTCATGCTGATCCTAGGGAAGCAATAGATGCAATCAATTCAGATTTCATTAAAGTTTACATGTCCTCCAGCAAGCTTTTCTAATCAGCGTCCTAGACAAATAAGGTCTATATCTACTGTGTCCAGGAAGACTTTTGCCAAAAGCATAGGAGGAACCCAACCATATTTACTATTACTGCTTAAAGATAGTAGAAGCCTGGGGGAAGATTAGTAGAGAAATGATGGGATCTTAGGGAAAAAGTAAGCACAACATAGTCAAGCAAAGGGAAAACTATGATGATACTGTGGTACAGATGCTATTCATCTTTTATGTACAGGAAAATATTCAGTTCATACCATATAGTACTTAGCAGATACAATGGATGACCTTGGCATAGCTATGGGGCCTTGATAGCAGAACTTATCAGGTTATTAATTTCACTAATATTTTTGAACTTACTTTACCTTTAAACACTATTTTTTTCTTATGTAGAGTTAAATTAACATCTAAAGAAGAAAAATATGCAGAAAATTAGAATAGAGTAAAAGGCTATATAGTTTAGTGTTTAAAAAACCATAAACTTTGGTGCCAGATAGTCGAGGGTCAAAATTCAGCCTCTGTTACTTGATAGAACTGTGCAACTTTTATATTGCCTGAGCTTCAATTGCCACAATAATAAAATAAGAATGATAACATTTAATTTGAGGGTTGTTGTGAAGGTTAAATAAGCTTTAATTTTCTACTTCAGATAAATATGAAAGATTGGATAGTTCAATAAGCCTTTCTATAACAATGCATCTAGAAATCATGAGTAAAATACAAGCTACCAATAAAATAAAATAAATTACCAGGATCCAAAAAGAAACAGAAAATAGAAACCAAAGTGATAGGCAAACCCAAAAGTCACTTGTTGTTTCCTCTGTTAGGAATGGTGAACTCTGGTTTTTAAGTATGCACAAGAACACAGAGCACAGGGCTCTGAACCCACATAAGGAGAAGGGTATTTAAACTACAATTTCACATGAAGTCAGTACTGTCTAAGAATGACAGTCTAGTGAAATAGTAAGCCAGAAAATCAGTCTTCTTACAGCAAGGGAAGAAAATGTCTATCTCAGTTTTCCCTCTAAGTAGAGAAAAAGACTGTCTCAGGAAGATGTATATAGCTATAAGCTCACATTCGTGTGATGAGAATTCCAATTTTTATTCCTACTGTCTTAATCTATTCATGCTTCTTTAAAAAATAAACACTGGGTAATTTATAAATAAGAGAAATTTATTTTTCACTGTTCTGGTGGCCAGGAAGTCCAAAGGCAAGGCACCATTAGGTTCAGGGTCTGGTAAGGGTTGTTCAGTGTCCTCCAGAGGAGATGAACGCTGTTCTTACATGGCAAAAGGACTGGAAGAGACACACTCAAGCCCCTTTATAAGGCATTTATTTATTTATTTAGATTCTAGAGATTGAGTCCAGGGTATATAAGCATATGCTCTACCACTAAACTACATCCTTGACCCATGCTAACCCATTCATGGAGTAAAAACACAGTTTAATCACCTCCTCCTACTACTACTGCTGCATTAAGGATTAACTTTCAACATGAATTTTGGCAGGGATAAAACAATGAAACCATAGCAATTATGAATTCCAAGGGGTTTAATTTAATGTGGCCCTGGACTCATTAACACCTTAGTGCTCAAGGTGTTACTGGAAACTCTGGAGGAATTTGATCCTTAAACAATTCATCAGGATTTTTGCAGATAAAGTTTACCTAGGCAGAAGCCAATATAAAATTAGAAAACATTGAAAAAAGCAGGCACTATAAGTAGAATCAAGAGAAACAAAATCAGCAGAAATGTACCCTCCTGGATTTCAAATATTTGGATGTTTTAAAAGTTTTTTAAAATTTAATTTTATTAACTTATTCAATAAATATGAAAAAGGATCAGAGATATAATGAAAAAATCTTTCCCATTATTTTCTGTAGTCATCCAGTTTTCTCAAAGGAAATTAGAATAATAGTTAATTGGTTGAACAAAATACAAATATGAGCAAGGAACATAAAAAGGTGCATAAAATAATAAGAAATTTGAAAAAAGTCCAAATAACATTTTTAGAAATAGAAAATATAGGGGCTGGGGATTTAGCTCAACAGCATAAGCACCTGCTTGGCAAGCACAAGGTTGTGAGTTCGATCCCCAGTACCTAAAAAAAAAAAGGAAAATACAAGAAGATATGAGATAGTAAAACAATTACATATATATTTAGATGAATATCCATAAAAAAGGATAGGGGAATGATAACATGTACATAAAAAATGGTGAAGAATTTTCAATAATTGTTGAAAAATCTAAATTTCCATGTTGATGAATTATAATAAGCTCTGAGGACATTAATATAACATATGCTGCTAGATTATCATAGCAAAACTGTAGAACACCAGATGGTCAACACTGTAAAATTTCAAAAGCAATGAGAGAAAGAAACAAAAGGATTATTAAAAAAATGAAAAACAATTGAATGTACAAAAGACTATCAACAGAAGACAGAAGCTATACCTATAAAGTAGAAAAACAAAATAACCATGAAGTGAGAATTGTATACCAACATGAATTATCTTTTTCTTTTAAGAGTTAGGTAAAAATAAAATAGTTCAGATTTTAAAAAATACTGAAAATTTGCTACCGTATGTTCTTCAGGAAGAATGATTTCTCAAATGAAGATCTGAGACATAAGAAAAAGTGACAAACAAATCAGCTGGTAAAAATGGAGTAGGTAGAATTTAAATACATATTTACAGCTTTTTTTTTTTTTCACCAAGAATCAAACTCAGGACCTTGTGATTGCCAGGCAGGCACTGTGCCATTGAGCTATACCCTGGGCCACTAAATACATCTTGACACTTATAAAAGTATTCACTTCTGATCACAAAATTAAGATACAACAAAATAATTATAAAGAAATATTGTGAAGGACAGAAGATGGCCAATTGGATTTAGAGCATTCTAATTTCCTTATGTTGTTCAAGAAGGAAGAAAGAGATACCGAATAAAATTAGACCTCAAGCTCAGTCTGCATCTGCACTATTGTTCTGAATTACTTCATAACTATAGAACTAATGGAAATAGAATGCATAATATCAAAACAAAAGAGGGAAGAAAATAAAATTTAAAAATTTAATTCCTGAAGAAGGCAGAGAAGAAAAATAGAAGGCATAAATAAGATAGCAGAAATAATCCCAGATGCTTTGGCAATCACAATAAACACAAATAAATTGCATTTATCAATTGTAAGAGACCTCAAAAATACAAAATAAAATACAACCCAAGTTTATACTGTTTACAAGCAATACCTCTGAAAGACTGAAGCAGGATATTTGGCTAGCAAGTATAATCCAACAGAAATATTGTGTGATTATATTAATATCAGACAAAAATAAATTTTATGATGTGACAGAGATAGCTATCCATCAATTCTTCTCTTTTGTATAGTGTTATAGCTGGGAAATAGCCAATCTATTAGGTGTTAAATTTCTAAGTACTCTTTGTATTATAAAGCTACCATGTGACCAGTTACTAGTAATGAACAATGAATGGACTCGATGCCTGCCAAACACAGGATTTAGAACATACTTGTACAAGATTTGTATGCAAGTTTTCTTGTGTTTGTTGCTATAAACAAAATCTACCCCAAATCTCACCACTCAGTATAAATTTTGTTGTATTTCTTTCTAGATTCTTCTCTAAATATAATTCTACACATAAAATAGTAGAGATTGTTTACACATAGACTTGTCTTGATTTTGATTACTCATTAAACACTATATTTCTTCTTCACAGTACTAGGGATTGAATCCACTGCCTGTACACTGGGCTAAATCCCCAGCCCTTTTCTAAAAAATTTTGAGGCAAGGTCTTATTAAATTGCTGAATTGCCCATGTTGGACTTGAAATTACCATCTTCCTACCTCAGGCTCCCAGAGTGCTGAGATAACAAGCCTATACCACCAGGCTCAGTTTCATATTCCTACTTCCTAAATGGTTTTCCAAAGCATGACATTCAAAGTTGCCTCAGCAATAAATAACACAGTACACTGTTGGACACAGAGTAGCTTTTAATAAATGTTGGCAATAAGTGATGAATATACTGTTCTTGTGGCTGATAAGGAAGATGCAGAGTGTAGCATATTTCACCCAATCCCTTGTCTGATGCCAATGATAATGAACATCATTGCCTAAACATCTTTGTCTATATCTCTGATAATTTCTTAATAATAAATTTCTAGAAGTAGAATTACTGGGCCTATCAACAAATATGTTTAAGATTCTCAATATATATTGTCAAATTGCTTTCTGGAGAGATCCCACCAATTTTCCTCACAACTACTTGTATGTTTTTCAGTTTTCTGTTATTGCAATTAAATACCTGAGATGTAATCAACTTATAAGGAGGACAAGTTTATTTTGGCTCACAGTTTCAGAGGTTTCAGTCCATGGTAACTTGGCCCCATTGCATTTGGACCTGAGGTAAGGCAGGACATCGTGGCAGAAGTACATGGCAGAGAAAGCTGCTTGCCTCGTGGTGACTGAGAAGCAGAGAAAGAGGAAGAGGAGGCATCAGGCTCCCAATATTTCCTTCAAGGGAATGTTCTTGATAATCTAACTTTCTTCTGCTAGGCCCCACTTACTAAAGATTCCAACACCTCCCAAAAGCACCATGGACTTGGGACTGAGACTTCAAAACACAGGCTTTTGAGAAATATTAAAGATACAAATTTATAGCACCTCACAAAATGGAGATCATTTTCCCCACTTAAATTACTTAACTGAAACTTAGAGATTAAGAAACTTGTTCCAAATCACAGTAAAAGCCAGACTTTGGGTATACCTACAAAGTTATTTCATTTCATTTTTAATTTGGGGCTCAGGTTTTTTTTCACTCCGAATATACGCCAAAACTGAAAAAAAGACTGGCCTGGATTCTTCAAAAACAGTATTGTCAGCTGGGAATGGGAGCATGTTCCTATATTCCAATTATTAGGGAGCTGAAGCAGAAGGATCACTGGTTTGTGACCAACTTGGGCTACTTAGCAAGATGATCTGAAAAAAAGTTATTGCCTTGAAAGACCAAATAAATAAATAAATGAAGAAATACAACAAGGAACTTCTCTAGACTAAAGAAGACTAAAGAGACAGTGTATGATCCTTTATTAGAAGATGGGTTTCGAAAAGCCAACTATAAAGAGCATTTAGGGGAAAGTTGAGGAAACTTACCTATGTACTATATATTAAACAATAATATTATATCAATGTTTACAAATGTGATAACAATATGGTGGTTATGTATGATAGTCTTTATTCTTTTTTTCTTTTTTTTTTTTTTTTGAGGCAGGGCTTATTATGGAGCCTAGGTAGGCCTTGAATTTATGGCAGTCCTCCTATCTCAGCCTCCTGAGTGCTGGGATTACAAGTGTGTGCTGCAACGCCAGGCTAGTGTCTTTATTCTTTTTTTTTTGAACCTGGGGTTGAACTCATGACCTTGCACTTGCCAGGCAGATGTGTATGCCGCTGAGCTTAGTGTCAATTCTTAAAGGGTACAAATTGAAATACTAGGATTGAAATGTCATAAAATCTGTGATGAACTCTCAGATGGTTCAGGAGGAAGGGAAAAAAAAGGAGAAAAGAGAAATAAGAGATGTATGTGAGGGAATGCGGGAAAGAATAAATGGGGTGCGTTTCCTGAACCTTGTCAAAGGGTATATGGATGAGTGTTTGTTGTTACTGCTCTTGCATCTTTTCTCAAAGTTTGAAATTTTACAATATAATATTCACTGAATACAAAAAGGACATCAAAACCTGGCATCAGTACTGGATCTTTGAAATGATGCCTAAGGCAGTAAAGACTTTGCAAAACATATCTTTTTTCTTTACAAAGCATTTGCAAGGATGCTTTATACAGAATTTGGTATGTTTTTGATTCGAGGGATCCTAAAGCATTTTTCCCATAGAGCTGATTTTTAGGTTGCTAAATAATTGCTGCTGACTCATTTGCTTGCAGTCCCTGGATTTCATAGTTTAGACCTGTGATTATTGTTGTCTTGGTGATTAGCAATCTCTTACACAATCAGAACTGGATTTTGTTTCTTATTTCTCCCTCCCAGGGGGCAATTATAATGCATCTCTAGAAAGATTGTGGAGGTGGAGACCAGGCAGCGAGGAAGGATGAGATTCTTTTCTATAGTTTTATTTCTTTTATTTTTTTATTGGCTAGCTGTATCTGTCATAAATAGGTTGAGAAAAATTAAAGTCTGAAGGTCTAATGTATTTCTGTGGCACATTCTATTTGCCAAGCTAAAATATGCTATCTAGACTGTGCACATTTGTTCACAATAATCGAGATATGGGTTCAGTAATAGAAAATTCTATTCACAATTGCATAAATGTACACATTGTATTTTCCTTTTTAGGAGAGAAACTATTTTAAAATATACTATTAAAAACAGAATTGTTTAAAAATGAAATGGCATTACCTTTCGCCTTATCTAAATAAGCAGAATTTAATTTTATAGTGTTAACATTGTTATATTTTTGCAATAGCAATAACAATAGTGGAAAAGAGTTCAGATATCCAAGTTTCTTAATAAAAAGTTTAGTATAAGGTAATTTCTGGGGAGTTGGTAGGTATATGTCTGTGTGACTGCATCCTGTTTCTAGGTCAGGTCCACTTAAAAGCAACAATGAAACTGGAGTGTAAACAGCTTATAATTCTGTTTGCCTGCTTCAGTTGCTCTGAATTGCTAAAGTGCAAATCTCAAAAAAAAAAAAAATGCAAATATCTCGGGTAAATCACTCAGCTCATTGAAGTCTTTCCTTCTAACAATATTCCACTGCATAAAACTTGCTAGTGAGAAAACAATGAAGAATTGATAAGCAATCAATATTAACTTGGGGAGAAATATTTATATGCAAATTTAACCAAAAGGATTATACAGTGTAATTGAATTGAATTAACATTTTTCCTCCTTTGGGGCAGAGAAAAGAGCTGGAGTCTCAGAACTGTCACAATTGTAATTTTTTTTGGTTAATCTTTAATTTCATTTTAGCTTTTTACTTTAAAATAATTTTAATTTACAGATGAGTTTAATTTAGGAAAAATAACACAAAGATCTCTGGTAAATCTGTCATCAAGATCTATCAGTTGAGGCCTCTCGCTTTCAAGGGCCCACACTATTTTAAATGTAATATATATATATATATAGTTTTCTCGCTATCATTAGCTTTCATTTGAAAATGAGTCACAGGCCTCATGTTCTTTTATCCCTCAGTACTTCATAATCAAATTTCACTGGTTGTCTCAGGAACGTCCTTTTCCCCTTTTGATCTATGATCCAGTCCAGAAGCATACTTCACCTTTAGCAGTGAAATTCTTTTTAAACTTTGAAATGTGGAACAATTTCTCATTTTTTCTCTTTCATTTTAGTTGTTTAGTAAAATAGCCCTCATTTTAGATTTGTATATTTCTCCATACTTAGATTCAAATTGTGTGTATGTGGCAGAAATGTTGAAGAAGTAATATTGCATTCTTCTTGATGCATGGTATCAGGAAGCAGTTTGTCTAATTGGTAATAATGCACTCGTCTCCATTATTGGTAACAGGAGTAATCTTCTTTTTCTACAGTAAAATTACTATTTTTCCTCTTTAATGCAATATGTATTTGAAGATGTTACTTAGAATAGCTAAAGGCAGTAGTAGAGATTGAAAATAGTACAGTTATTCATCTAGTACAAAAACAATAGCTGTAACTCTACAATCTGGTTATTGATTTGACTATTACTACATGTATAATCTTAATAAGATTGTGTTTACCTCACAAGGAATTGTATTATATGATTATTTGTCTTAATACTTTATATAAACAATCTATTTAATATGCTGCAACTTTGTATCTAGTCTTAACTGTATTGGGAATATAAGGACGTATATAATATAACTCTAGCTCTATATCGATTTCAACCATATTCTGTGTGCTTGTTCTAATACAGCTTCTGGAATAAGGAGTATCAAGGCATTGCGTTTTTCTTTTTTTTTTTCTTCAAAGAAAAATATTTGAAACAGAAAGAGGGTAGAAATAATACAAAATCTCAAAAACAAAACAAAACAAAAATAGTAACCACTAAGAAATCACTAATTCATAATTACATATTTTCCTCTTTGCAGTGGTTGTTCAAGTTACAAAAGTAAAGCCTTCAAAGTAGACATCTAAACAGTGA
The DNA here is from genome assembly GCA_004027455.1 of Hydrochoerus hydrochaeris. Classification (NCBI taxonomy): domain Eukaryota; kingdom Metazoa; phylum Chordata; class Mammalia; order Rodentia; family Hydrochaeridae; genus Hydrochoerus; species Hydrochoerus hydrochaeris. Next base: position 166,886 of record PVLA01003921.1, read on the forward strand.
GACTGCAATCAGTTTTGTTCATCCATCCAACAAAAACTTTAGTAACATGGTTATCAACCCCACACACTCAAACATACATGCAGTTATGTCCTTTAGAATACTTTCTTTTCCTCTTTTTTTTTCTTCACAATAACTATAATTCATTCTCGTAAACTACTTAGAAGTTCTACACATGTATAAGTCTCTACACGTATACCTAGCCTTTCTGTATTAGAGGAAGAAACAAATCAAAACAAGTCAACAATATAAATTCCTAGAGAAACACGAAATGAAAAGGGCATATAAAACCACAGTACTAGGTGATCTACGGTAGTTACTATGATGTCTCTTGTTTTCAATAAAATTGTCTATATTGTCAAACATAGTATAATTAAACTTAGCATTGCATTACACTATTAATAAAATATAAACATTGGAGACATTATAGGACTTCAAAGGCAGTTAATAATCAAAGCACAATGGGTATCCTATTGAAATTTGTCATCTTCAGAGTAGTTGCCTCTACTCTCAGACTTGATACTCTCTCAAGGATGCCAGATTCAAATAAAATAAGTCAAGATAAAACAGCGATATAACCAGTCTTCTCTGTCTTATCTCTGCCATGCTATTTTTCTGTCATTGTTGTTTATTTACTTTTCTCCTTCATTCCACTGTCTGCCCCTTTCTTTGAGGCTTTTCTGCCATTGTTCCTGGAACCCTGGTGATTTTCTTCTCTCTCTCTAGAATGTCCTTCAGTATTCTTTGCACGGTCACAAACTCCACCAATTCCTCTTTGTCATGGAAATATCTTGTCTCTCCATTAATTTTAAAAGACAGTTTTGCAGGGTACATCATTCTGGGTTGGAGATTATTTTCTTTCAGAGCTTGGAATATTTGGCTCCAAGCTCTTCTTCTTCTTTTTTATTTTGTAGTTTTTTATTTAAAGAAAAAAAAAAACAGGAAAAAGGTAAAGTATTACAGAATTTCAAGAAAAGAAGATAAACAGTAAGAAATCACTAGTTGATGAATTACATATTGCTCCTTTAGAAATAGTTATTCAAGTTACAAAATTAAAGCACACAAAGTAGACACTCAAGCAGTGAGAGTGCAAATAGATTTTTTCAACAATCCAACAAGAACAGAGAAATATGGTCATCAATCCCACACACCTAAACATACGTGCAGTTATATCTTTTATAGTGCTTCCTATTTCCTCTTTTTTTACAATAGCAATTATACATTTTAAAAATTTTATTTAAAGAGAAGAAAAAAGCAAAACAGAAAAAAGGGTAGAAACATTACAGAATTCTAAAAGAAAGAAAGAAAAAGGAAAAGGAGAAAAAGCCCCACTAAGAAGTCAGCAATTTATAAATTACATACTGTCATCCTGGATGTAGTTGTTCAAGTAACAAACTTAAAGGGTACATAGTAAACATTCAAACAGACAGACTACAAACAGTTCTGCTCAAAGATCCAACAAATATTCAGCAATATGGTCATGTATTTTGCACACTCAAACATGCATGCAGTTATATCCCTTAGAGCACTTTCTTCTCCTCTCTTTTTTACAATAACAATTACACATTTTGGTTTTATTAAACTTGTAGTTCTTAATTTTTACACTAGAGACACAATATGATATTTATAAATATGATTCTTATTTATTTCACTAATGAGGATAGTCTCAAGTTGCCTCCATTTACCTATGAATGCCTCAATATCATCCTTTTTTATAGCTGAGTAATATTCCATTATATTAAAATGCCACATCTTTTTCATCCACTCTGCAGTTGATGGGCATCTTGGTTGTTTCCAGGATTTAGCTATCACAAATTGTGCAGCTATGAACATGGGTGCACATATATCACTGTGATATGAACTTTTCAGTTCTTTAGGGAAAATGCCCAGGAGGGGAATAGCTGGATTGAATGAGGCTTCCAATGCTAGTCTTCTGAGAATTCTCCATATGGATTTCCACATTGGTTGCACCAGTCTACATTCCCACCATCAGTGGACGGAGCAGAGTTCCTCTTTCCCTGCAGCCTTGCCAACATTTGTTATCAGTTGATTTCTTGATGGCAGCTATTCTCTCTGGAGTGAGGTGAAATCTCAATGTTGTTTTAATTTGCATTTCTCAAATGACCAGTGATGGTGAACATTTCTTCATGTATTTATTTGCCATTTGTATAGTGTGTTCATCTCAGATGCCCATTTTAGGAGAGGGTCTTTGAATTTGGGGGGATTGATGTTTTTCACTTCTTTATATGTTCTGGACACAAGTCCTTTGTCTGAGGGGTTGCTGGTTACAATGTTTTCCCACTCTGTGGGTTTTCTTTTCACTCTGTTGGTGATTTCCTTTGAAGTGCAGAAACTTTTCAGTAATATGAGATCCCATTTGTTGATTCTTTGAAGTGTTTTCTGTGCAGTTTGCATTTGGTTCATGAATTCTCTGCCTACCCCTATGTCTCCAAGACTTCTACCTACCTTGTCTTCCAGTAGATTTAGTGTTTCTGTTTTAATATTGAGGTCTTTGATCCATTTAAACTTTATTTTTGTGCATGGTGATATGCATGGATCTAGTTTCAGTCTCTGCATGTAGAGAGCCAATTTTTCCAACACCATTTATTAAAGAGACTACCCTTCTTCCAGTGGAAATATTTAACCCTTTTGTCAAATATCAGGTGGCTGAATGTCTTTGTAGTTGTGCGTGCATCTTCTAATTGGTTCCATTGATCCTCAGGTCTATTTCTTTGCCAGTACCAAGCTGATTATATCACTGTGGCTTTATAGTAATGTTTCAAGTCAGGAATGGAGATGCCTCCTGTCTTGCTTTTGTTGCCTAGAATTGCCTTTGCTATTCTAGGTTTTTTCTGTTTCCAAATGAACTTTAGGAGTGTTTTCTCTAGATCTGTGAGGTATGTAAATGGTGTTTTGATTGGGATTGTGTTAAATCTGTATAACAGTTTTGGGAGTATGGGCATTATAACAATGTTGGTTCTTCCTAACCAAGAACAAGGAACGTCCTTCCATTTTCTAATATCTTCTTCAATCTCATTTTTCAGCATAGTATAATTTTCAGCATGTAGGTCTTTTATATTTTTAGTTAGGTTGATTCCTAAGTATTTCATTTTTTTACATGTTATTGTAAAGGGCGATATTTCCATAATTTCTCTCTCAGTGAGCTTTTTGTTTGTGTACAGGAATGCTATTGATTTTTGAGCATTGACTTTGTATCCAGCTACACTGCTGAACTTGTTTATTACCTCTAGTAGTCTTTTAATGGAGTTTTTTGGGTCTTCTATATAGAGTATCATGTCATCTGCAAATAGTGATAATTTAACTTCTTCCTTTCTTATCTTTACTCCTTTTATTTCTCTGTCTTGTCTGATTGCCCTGGCTAGTGTTTCCAGAACTATATTGAAAAGGAGTGGTGAGAGTGGACATCCTTGTCTTGTTCCTGATTTTAAAGTGAAAGCTTTCAGTTTTTGTCCATTTAGTATAATGTTGGCTGTTGGTTTGTCATAGATGGCCTTTATAAGGTTGAGGTAGATGCTGTGTATCCCGAGTTTCAGAAGGTTTTTTTTTTTTAATAATGAACATGTGTTGGACTTTTCAAAAGCTTTTTCTGCATCTATTGAAATGACCATGGGGTTATTGTTTTTGGATCTGTTGATGCGGTATATTACATTTATTGATTTGCGTATGTTAAGCCATCCCTGCATTCCTGGAATGAACCCCACTTGGTCATGATGTATAGTCTTGTTGATGATTTGCTGCATTCTATTTGCCAGTATTTTGTTGAGAATCTTTGCATCAATGTTCGTTAGTGAGACTGGCCTATAGTTCTCTTTTTTGGTTGCATCTTTCTCTGGTTTTGGTATCAGAGTAATACTTGCCTCCAGAAATGGTTTAGGGAGGATTGCTTTTTTCTCAATTTCGTTGAAGAGTTTAAGGAGTACTGGCATCAAATCTCCTCTAAATTTCTTGTAGAATTCAGCTGTGAATCCATCAGGACCTGGGCTTTTCTTTGTTGGTAAGTTTTTAATTACATATTCAATTTCAATAGCTGATATTGGGTTGTTCAAAATTGCTATATCTTCTTGGTTGAGCTTTGGTAGTTCATACATTTCTAGAAATCTGTCCATTTCCTCTGTGTTTTTCACTCTATGTTAGTAGAGATTTTCAAAGTAGGTATTCATGATCTTTTGAATTTCCATAGGATCTGTAGTAATTTTTCCCTTTTCAGTTCTTATTGCATGAATTTGGGTTTTTTTCTTTCTTTCTCTTGATAAGGTTAGCTAGGGGTTGGTCAGTTTTGTTAATTCTCTCAAAAAACTATCTTTTTGATTCATTAATTCTTTGTATTGTTATTTTAGTTTTAATTGCATTGATTTCTGCTCTAATCTTTACAATTTCCTCTCTTCTATGAGCTTTGGGTTTAGCTTGCTCTCCTTTTTCTAGAAGCTTTAGATGGAGCATTAGGTTGTTTATTTGTGCTTGTTCTGTTCTCTTGATACAATGATTTATCGGTATATATTTCCCTCTTAAGACTGCTTTTGTTACATCCCACAGATTACAGTATGTTTATTGTTTCTATATTTTCATTGATTTGTAGGTATTGCTTTAATTCTTCTTTAATTTCATCTGTAGCCCACTGCTTGTTCAAAAGGCTATTTAGTTTCCATATATTTATGCAGGTTTTACATTTTCTTTTCCCATTAATTTCTAATTTCAGTGCACTATGGTCAGATATGATGCATGGTATGATTTCAATACCTTTGCATTTACTTAAGAATGTTTTATGGGATACATTTTGGAGAATGTCCCATGTGCAGCTGAGAAGAATGTGTATTCTGATGTGGTTCGGTGAAACACTCTGTAAACGTCTACTAAGTCCAACTGCTCACAGATATGATTCAGTTCTGTTATTTCTGTGCTGACCCTTTGTCTAGTTGATCTATCTCTTTGTGACAATGGGCTGTTAAGATGTCCTGTTATAATTGTATTCTTGTGTATTTGGTTTTTCATGTCCATTAGTATCTGTCTTATATAGTTGGGTGCTCCTGTATTTTGCGCATATATATTTATAATTTTTAGTTCTTCCTCTTGAATTTTACCACTAATAAGTATGTAGTGACCTTCTCTATCTCTTTTAATCATTTTAGGTTTGAAGTTCATGTTGTCTGCAAATGGAATAGCTACCCCTGCTTTTTTCTGGGTTCCTGTTGCATGGAATACTGTTTTCCATCCTTTGACTTTTAATCTATGAGTTTCCTGTTGGGTCAGATATGTTTCTTGTATACAGCATATTGTGGGGTCCTGTTTCTTGATCCATTCTGTCAATCTATTTCTTTTTATAGGTGAATTGAGGCCATTTATATTTATGGATAGCACTGATATGTACTGGCTCTACTTTGCCATGTTATGTTCCAGTTGTTTCTTTCTGCTTTTCCTCTTATTTAATCACTTCTCTTACCTGGTGGTTTCTTTCTGTTGTTGTTTTGGGGATTGTGGTCATTTTTATCTCTGTCTAGTATGTCTTTCACTACTCTTGCTAGGGTTGGTTTGGTGGACATGAATTTCTTCAGTTGTTGTTTGTAGTGGAAGTATCTTGTTTCTCCATTAAATTTGAATGAAAGTTTTGCTGGGTACATCAGTCTGGGTTGAAGGTTGTTTTCTTTCAGGGCTTGAAATACCTCATTCCAAGATCTTCTTGACTTGAGAGTTTGTGCTAAAAGTTTGCTGCGATTCTAATGGGCTTTCCTTGATAGGTGAGTTGTGTCTTTTCTCTGACAGTGTTTAGTATTCTCTTTTTATGCTGAATGTCTGAGATCTTAATTATTATGTGTCTGGGTGTGGATTCATGTTGATTGTGACTGTTTGGTGTTCTCTATGCCTCACTTATCTGCCTAAAAGATTCTTTCCCCATGTTTGGGAATTTTTCTGCTATTATTTCTGCAAATACTTAACGTATGTCATTTGCCTGGACTCCTGTATCTTCGCTAATGGTCATTATTCTTATATTGTTGCTCTTGGCATCATCATGAAGCTTCTGGGTTGTCATTTCATGCTGCTTTTTTATTTTTAAAAGTTCTATCTTTTCCTGATCACTAAATGTGATCCTGTCCTCCAGGTCCAAATTCCTATCCTCAGCTTCCTTTAGGTGGCTTTGCATGCTTTCAATAAAATTTTTTGTTTCTTGGATGTCTCTTAGAGTTTGTTTCATGAATTCTGCTGTTTTCCATATTGTTCATTCAAAGTTTCAATCAGTTTCCCATGCTCATGTACTTTTTTCTCTAGTTCTTTAGCTTAATTCAACAACTCCTTTAATAAAGTTGTTATTTCTATCTTTACATGGGAGAGTACTTCTAATTTGATTTCCTCTATAGCCTGATGCAGTTATTTTTTTATTTCACTCACTATCTTTTCAGAGCTTCCTGATGTCTTACTTTTGGGTTCCTCTGTTTCAATGTCTCCTATACTTGCTTCTGGTGAACTATATGTTTGAGACTGCATGTTGCTTTTTCATTTTGTCATTTTCACTCTGCTTGGTGTTTTCTATGTGTTTGAGGGGATCACACACATTCTTTTCAGACACACCAAAGTCTTACAGTTAGTTGGAAGAGGTTTTACTACTGGCCCTATTTATCCCCTGTACACATCTATTTTAGCAGCGTACTCACCACACTGACACAGTTAATCTGCTGTAGTCCAAGGTTCGCTGCCTGGGAGCAAAGTTACAAATTTTTTCACACTAACTGGAACCTGCTGAGGTCTTCTGATGTTCCAGGTGGGAGGGCGGGCCCAGATGAAGCAGTCTAGGGCAGTTTTCAGTCTTAGGTGTGCCTCCTCATTGTTCCTTGTGGCAGGGTGGCCCCACGGTGGGGGTTCCGGGTAGCTTACCCCTGATGCAGGCTTCTGCTGAGTTCCTGGTGGCAGGGCGGGCCCACGATGGAGGTTCTGGGCAGCATATCCCTGATGCAGGCTTCAGCTAAGTTCCCAGTGGGAGGGTGACCCAAGCGCTTCTTGATTTGATGGTTTACATTGAGAAATCTGCTGTGATTTTGATGAGTTTTACTTTATAATTTTTTTTCTTTTTTCTGACCAATTTTAATATTCTGTTCTTGTGATGGATTTCTGGGATCCTGATTATTATATGTCTGGGTGTAGATCTGTTTTGGCTGTAGCTGGCTGGAGTTCTGTATGCCTCATTTATTTGAACTTCATTTACGTTACCTATGTTTGGGAAGTTTTCCTTAATTATTTCTGTGAATAGACTTTTTATTTCATTTGTATTTGTCACTGCATCTTCATTCACATATTTTATTCTTAGGTTATAAATCCTCTTGTCATCTTCTAGCCTTTGTATCATTGCTTCCCGGTTCCTTATTATTTTTAAGAGATCCTTCATTTTTTGATCATATGTTGCAAATCTATCTTCAAGTTTTTGAAAGTTTGTCTTTAGTTTCTGTTAAAAGGTTTTGCCAGGTTTCAATGGAGTTTTTAATTTCCTGATATTCTCTTTGGATTTGTATCATATATTCTAGGTTTTGTTTATATTGTTCATCAATGGTTTCTCTCCTTTCTCTGGGTTCCTCTATTCTTTCCTTTGTGTCTATTTGAGGATTAACCAGGACTTCTTTTTTTAATCATCTTATGTCTTGCTTTACCTGAGTTAGAATTTCAGATTTAAATTCTTCAATGAGGTCACGGAAGTATTTCTTTATTTCCGATGAGGCTGTCTCTGACATTACAGGTTTGCTGCTCTCAACCTCCTCTGCATTTACCTCTGTTGGACTCACTTTCTCTGGTTCTGCGGTTGGAGACCTTTTGCTGTTTCTCTGTCTGGTCATGTTTCCTGCCCCCTTCAGAAGGGTGGGTGGTGGAGGTCTCCAGGCCTTTCATATTGCTTATAGCTTTTTCTGCCATGCACTTGCTAGGGACATGCTGCCCCCCAGTCCGCTGCAGATCTGTGAGGTGTATGCTGAGAGCCATCTTCTCCACCTATGTCAGTCAACCAGTTTATGCTTCAGCAAGTTTGTGTATTCCCTGGGGATGCCACTGGCTCAGATCAGCCTCATCCCCAGCTATTGGGTTTCAACCAGGTGCCTGGCCCAGCCCAAGCAGATCCCACCAATCTGCTTTGGACCAGAAGTCATTGACCAATGCCACCTCGGGTTTTGATTCAAACTGGCCCTGCCCAACTCCAAAATGTCATCTAGCCAGTCCTCCCACTCTGGGGAATCCAGTTCCTTTCACTCACCAATGTTTATGCAGCTCAACTGGCTGTTTCCACTCCCTGCCACAGCGCCTCCTCTAGCCGAAGGTCTGAATCTCACCAACCCCCCCCCCATCCTGCTCTGGGCAGGGCCACGATCTCAGCTTGGTCTTGAGCTGCCTGATTCTAAGACTGGCTTGCCCAGTTCCAGCCCTCCATCCACACTTCTTCTTTTTTTTTTCTTTTTCCTCAGTTTCTTTCTGGGTCGTGAGAATTCCTCTCCTTTTGTCTGACTTTCTCCATGTTGTCAGATTCCAGCATCTGAGTTTTTTTTTTTTTTCAGAGATGCTCTCTTATTGTGTCACCACTCAGTTGGCCATCTTGGATCCTCAACATTTGCGTTTTTCAAAAACATTTAAATAAAACACTTGAATGCATATCTCTTAATGGCTACCTGAGAAATCTCAAAAACCAAAGCAAACATCAAGTTTGGTCATGATATGGTCACAGAGAATGTCTTAAACATAAAACAGATAAGAAAGATATGCTTTCATATGTCAGTTTTCAAAGCTTTTTTTTTTTGGTATTACAAAATATTTTTATTCCTCATATTATCTCATATGTGCTAGGCAACCATCCAAAGATGATAAGAAATTATTAGCAATAATAAAGAAGCATCTCTGTTGGTTTGGGCCACCCAGAGCCCACGTCACACATCATTAGGGCACCCCTGATGTATTTCTTTGTGGCTTCTTTTCTCTGACCACATCAAAGCCTGAACAGAATATTGTGATTTAAAAAGATAGGCACAGTCAATGTATTGACCCCTGAAATTGGCTGCCTTCAAAACATGCTGCTTCTAGTTTCTGAGAACCTTTCTTACTATCTCTGTTTCTCAATTTCTGTCTGGCTCTAAATGCATTTCAGTGGGCTTTGCCTTTGCTGGAATGGGGAATAGGAAACTGCCACCTTGGATAATGAGATTGGAATCCTAATCTTCTCCATGTTGCAGGACAAACTGTCAATATCATTTTGATGTAGCTTTATATATTCTGGTCTCTTTACATACAAAGGAGACTATAAGTAGTGTTCTTGAATTAGAATATGTTTTAATAAGACAATCTTTCCCTTTTTCTTTTAAAATTATGATAAATGTCAAATGCTAAACATTCACAACCCTTTAAAAGAATGACTCAAGAAGCAAGCTGTTAAAGTTAAATAGTATTGAGCCCCATTTTAACTGGTTTGTAGTAACACAAATAATTGTTTTCTTTTGGAGAGTTCTGAACTAGGTATTATTATTGTTATTATTATTATTATTTTGGGTTTTTTAAGACAATCTCACTGTATAGTTCAGTCTGGCCTTGAACTCACAGTGATCTTTCTGCCTTGGCTTCCCAAATGCTGGGATTACAAGTGTATGCTACCATGCCCATCTGAACTAATTATAATGATATTGTTGCAGGCAGCTGAGTTAAGAAATATTACAGGCAGTGAGATAGGGCTGGGTCCTCAATGGAGCCAGTGCAGACACCTGGCAACTGCAAGGAGACTGATGCCTCCTGCTGTGGGCCAGGCCTCAAGACAAAAGACCAAACAAATGTACCTATATCCTGAGGATTGATACCCTAAATAGTTCCAGTCTCCCTAGGAAAGTCACAGCTCCATAAGAATGCCTGCTTTCTACATGACTGGCTTCCCCATTTGTCCCTAATGTAATCAATTTTACCTGAACTACTGATCTTATTGATTAACTATAGTTATGTCCCACCTATGCCCATCTGCCTGGTAAGCTCTCAGTCTTCCCCCACCCGGAACCCATGGTTTTACTCTATAAAAGTCCCTGGAAAAGACAGAGTCCTTGGCAACCTGCTCAGGACCCCTTTTGTCTCTCTTTATATAGAAGCTTTCTTTCTCTCAATAAATGTATTCTGCTCTAACCTATGATGTTCCTAAAATTCATTCTTCGATTTTAGAGAACACAAACTCGCAGACATAGTAGGTCAGGAGTTTCATTCCCCTATGTCAGTATCGTAATACACATATCAATACGCTTGTATTACAGAGACCTCTATTTTTAACATAATAATTAAGTTTAAAATAGAGCTTACTTCTCCAGGGTAGATTTTGATTATGGACCACATATGACTTTCTAATGCTGTAATTAGCAAAATATCACGAATTTAGTGGTTTAAAATAACACTCATTGAAACAGCCAGGGTTTCCCGAGATCCAAGCCATGTTGGAACTTAGAGCACTGGAAAACCAAGAAACCAGCCCACCTCCCTGGTAAGCAGCTGTAGCTCGGGCAAGTGGCAGCCACCTAGGGGGAGAAACAATCAGTGTTTCCCAAGATCCACACCATGTTGGAACTCAGGGCACTGGGAAACCAAGAAACCAGCTTGCCTCCCTGGTGAGCATTGGGCTAAGAATCAAACATACTCCCCCGCCTTAGCAAATGGGAGCCAGATGTCTGAGCATCTCTTGGGAGGTTGACCATATGCAATATAGCAAATAAGGGGGATTTCCTTCTACCATCTCTTTGAAGGCAAATATTGTTATCACTGTTTTGCTTTGTTCTGATTAATTGTATTGTTCTATTCAATATTCTGTTTTGATAAGTTCTATAATATTCTGTATTTGTTTTGACTTTGCTAAACCTGATTGAAAGAACAACTATTGTGAAGACGAGATATACTATGGCACCTATTACTGTTATCCTGGTAACCTGCTGTGAAGTTCTGTACCAATTTTACTGCACTGTCTCAATTGGCTGTGTTATGGCTTGTTCTGTTATCTTTCACTACCTTCAAAAACAAAATAAAGCAAAACAAACAAAAAACTAAACAACAAAAACAATAGAATATGAGAAAACAAGGTAACAAAATACCTCCAAAAACTCCCAACTCCACCAAAGCTGATCCATGGAGCATGGATGAGTAAAAACTCAAAAACAAAACAACAGAATTACATAAGGCAATTAAAAAGGAAATAACAACAACAAAACAGATTAGTAAGGTACTAAGCAAGCTGAAACATGATATAACTAAACAGATAATGGACTTAAAAAGCAAAAGGAGGAAAAGAAAGTGCTCTAAAGGATATAATTGCATGTATGTTGAAGTGTGTAGGATTGATAACCATATTACTAAGTTTTTGTTAGATCATTGAACAGAACTGTTTTGAGCCTCACTGTTTGAATGTCCACTTTGTATGTTCTAATTTTGTAACTTGAACAACTATTTCTAAGAGGACAATATGTAATTTATCAACTAGTGATTTCTTACTTTTTTTTGAAATTCTGTATTATTTCCCACCTTTTTTTCTGTTTTGCTTTTTTTCTCTTTAAATAAAATTTTAAAAAGTAACAGTCATTTATTAATTCACATCTCTGTATATCAAAAATTTGGGTACAGACAGCATTGCCCTACTGAATCTTCTGCCTAGGGTTTCACAATATGCCAAATCAAGGTTTTGGCAAGAATTTTCTGGAGATTGTTGGAAAGAATCCACCTCCAATCTCATTCAGATTGTTGATCTGAATTTAGTTCTTTATGGTTGTAAGATCTCCATTTCCTTGTTGATGATCAGTTAAGAGCCAGTTTTCACTCCTAGAGGAGATGTGTATTCCTTTTGGTGTTTCTCTAGCAGTAGGACACCAGGTTCCTCTCATGCTTCAAATCTTTCTGACTTCTTTTATATCTGTCTTTCTGCCTCTAGCTACATTGAACTCTAGCTTTAAAAAAAAGAGAGAGAGACATGGGTTCATGTGTTTAGAGTGAGCCCATTAAAAAAAAATCCAGAATTTAAAAAATCATTCCTGGATGCAAGTATAACTTTGACAGCAAAACCAGAGAAAGATCCAACCAAAAAAGAGAACAATGGGTCAATTTTTTTTTTTTTGGCACCAGGGATGGAAATTACTACCTTGCATTTGCCAGGCAGGCACTTATGTGGCTTATCCAAATCCCTGGCCCCAAGCCAATCTTCTTAATGAACATAGATGCAAAAATCCTCACTAAGATACTAGCAAACAGAATGCAGCAAATCATCAAGAAGATTATACACTATGACCAAATGGGATTCATCCCAGCAATGCCTTTGTATATATTCAATATACACAAATTGATAAATATAATACAGTATATCAACACAGCCAAGGGCAAAAATCACATGATTATCTCAATAGATGCAGAAAAAGCATTTGACAAAGTTCAACACCAATTCATGATAAAAACAAACCAATAGTCAACATCATACCAAATGGACAAAACTGAAAGCTTTCATTCTAAAACCAGGAACAAGACAAGGATGTCCACTATCACCACTTCTATTCAATATAGTTCTGGAAATGTTAGCTAGAGCAATTAGACAAGAGAAAGAAATAAAAGGAATAAAGATAGGAAAAGAGAAGTTAAATAATCATTATTTGCAGATGGCACAATACTCTATATAGAAAATCCTAAAAACTCTCCCAAAAGATTTCCATAATTGGCAACCAAATTTAGTTAACTATCTGGATACAATGTTAACACTCAAAAATCAATAGCATTCTTGTACACAGATAACAAACTCACTGAGAGTAATTGGGGGAAACCTCACCTTTCACAACAGCATTGGAAAACAATGAAATACTTAGTAATCAATCTAACAAAGGAAGTAAAAAACCTTTACATTGAAAACTACAGTACTATGAAAAAGGAAATCAAAGAGGATATCAGAAAATGGAGAGCTATCACTTGCTCTTGGGTAGGAAGAACCAACATAGTGAAAATGATTATATTCCCAAAATTGTTATATATATTTAATGCAACACCAATCAAAGTACTAACAGCATACCTCACAGAATCAAACAATCCTAGCATTCATCTGGAACTAGAAAAGCAGAAAACCAGAAAAACTAGAATAGCAAAGGCAATTCTGGGCAACAAAGACAAGACAGGAAGCATCACAATCCCTGATTTGAAACTGCACTACAAAACTACTCTGACAAAAACCACATGGTACTGGCAAAAATAAACAAACAAACCCAAAACAAAAAAACACCCAAAGATTAATAGAATGATCAGAAGATGCAGAGACAACTCCAAACACACCCACTTTATCTCTGACAAAGGAACCAAACACCTTCACTAGAAGAAAGATAGCCTCTCTAATAAATGGTGCTGGAAAAACTGGCTCGGCACATGCTGAAGATTAAAAGTGGGCCCATATCTTCCAGTGTGCACTAAACTAAATTTGAAATGTATCAAAAATCTAAATATTAAAAAAGAAACATTAAATCTGCTGGAAGATAGAATAGGTAGAATTCTTGACGACATTGGTGTAGGCAAAGACTATGTATAATACCCAATCACTCAGGATCTATAACAAAGAATCAACAACTAGGAAATCACCTTATTGAAAAGCTTTTGTACAGCAAGAGAAATCACCAACAGAGTAAAAAGACAACCCACAAAGTGGAAAAATTTTAGCCAACTGTCCCTCAAACAAAGGACTTACATCTAGAACATATAAAGAATTGAAAAAAATTAGGCCCCCCAAATTCAAAGACCCAATCCATAAATGAACATCTGAGATGAATACACACTTCTCAGATGAAGAAATATAAACAGTAAATAAATATATGAAAAAATGTTCAACATCACTGGTCATCCAAGAGATGCAAATTAAACCAACATTGAGATTCCATCTCCAGAAAGAATGGCTATCATCAAGAAATCAACAAACAACAAGTGCTAGAGGGTTTATATGGAAAAAGGAACCCTTCTACACTGTTGATGGGAGTGTAGACTGGTACAGACACTGTAGAAATCAGTGTAGAGATTCTTCAAAAAACTAGGACCATAGGTTCCATGTGACCTAGCTATTCCTCTTCTTGGTATCTTCTGGAAAGAATTAAAAGCATCATACCACAGCAATATACCCACACCCATGTTTATAGCCGTATGGTTTGTAACAGCTAAATCCTGGAAACAGCCCAAATTTCCATTAACCAATGAATGGATAAAGACGTGTGCATGCGGGTGTGTGTGAGGGGATGTGTTTAATATAGTGGAGTGCTACTCAGCCATAAAGAAGGATAAACTTGAGACATTTCTAGGTAAATGAATGTGCCTTGAGACCACACTCTTAAGTGAAATAAATCAGACACACATGTATCAATACCACATTGTTTCTCTGGTGGAAGAAACTGAAAGTGTAAAAAAAGACCAAAATGTATAATGGATATTGTGAAATACGGAGAAAACCTTCAAATGTGAAGGGGAACTAGGAAGGTGTAAGGGGAAAGGAGGGAAAGTAAAAGAAAAAATGAGAAAAGCAGGGAAAAGTGGAAACAAAACTTTTATAAATAAGAAGAGAAGTTGACGGGAGGGGAGAGGAATGGGAAATAAAGAAGAATAAAGATATATGATGTACAGGTATAAATTCTCTATGATGGATGTTATCATTACATATATCTAAAATGTACTGATAAATTAATTCAAAAAAACAAAAAAATGCAGGATTTTTGCCCCATTTTAAATTGTATCTGCAAAGTCCCTTTTGCCATGAAATGTAACGTATTTAAGTTTGGGAGATTAAGGTGGGATATCCATGGAAGGTCATTGTTCAGCCTACCACAGGCTAGAAAAAAAAAGGGGGAGAGGAATTAGGTACTCAAGTTTTATGATGAACTTGTCAATTTCCAAGTGTAAGTATCAGAAGCCTTCTTGAATTAGTGCATAAAAACTACTGTAAAACGTGGCACTTGATGGAGTCTTCCTGCTTAACAGGTGAATACAGAAATTAGGGGTCTCAGAGATGTTCCAACATAGGTTAGTTAATCAGCACCTTTGAGACAAAGATAAGGTGAAACTGGTAAAGCTCCTTTCTAAGTGTGTTGGAGACCGCTACAAGGCGAGGCGGCTCTGAGCAGGATTTAAAATTAACTAATTGGTTTTCTCTGTTTATCTGTGAGTCTGTCATAGGCCTCAGCCCCTTGCCTGGTGATGGGATCTGGTTCATAGTAAGTGGGCCTCTATGAATCAATGGTCCTGGCTGAGATTTGTAGTAATCTATGAGACCAGAGACACCTCAAAGGGCACGATAAGGCCACAGCTGCGGACACTTGGCTCCAACCCCAATTAACAAGATAGAAACTGCAACTGGAGGAATTTCACTCCTGCAATCTCGATCCTACCATAAATATTATCCTGGAGATAGAACAGTTCTCCTAAATTGGCATGATTTACTACTTGGAGAAGTCTTTGAAGAGACTCCTGAGGTCCTGCTCATTTCCTGTGCTTTCCTCAGTTTCTCCGCCTTTTGTCTTTGGACCTATAAACGTGACTGATCCAGTGAAGTCTTTGTCTTAGCCCTCAGAGTCTCGAGCTTAAAGGGTTTTGATCCTCCCGGAGCCTTAAAGCCATTACAATTGTCTCTCTTTATTTAACCTCTACCGTACACTCATACACTCGTTTGGGAGATCGGGGATCTAGATCAGAACCTGATATAAGTGCTTGACCCAGACCTCAGTGGATTGAGGAGTCTCCTGGGAATGATATACAAGCTTTCTTAGTGAGCACTTCAAGAACAAACAGCAACAGCAACTGTTTGTTGACAAAGGCAGATGTAAGACTGTTTTTCCTTTTTTTTTACTGCATAATGGGGACGGAACCCAATGCCTCACGCTTGCTAAGAAAGTGCTGTATCACTGAGTTACATCTTCCAACCAGAGGACATTCTTTGTGTGTGTGTGTGTGTGTGTGTGTGTGTGTCTTTTTAAGACAGGGTCTCACTATGCAGTTCAGACTGGTCTTGAGCTCACTTTGTATCCCAGGCTGGTCTCAAACTCGCAATGATCCTCCTGCCTCAGCCTCCCAAGTATTGGGATTACAGGCATGTGCCGCCACACCAGGCTTTCAGAGGACATTCTAAATGAGGTCAGATATTCTTTGATTAACATACATATTATTTTTGTTTATCAGTTATTAAACAAAATGGTAAAAGATTTTATAAACTATGAATAACCACAAATATCTATAATCACTTAATGTGGGGAAATTTAGTAACAGTCAATTCCACTGGCTGAAATAATCTCATAAAGTCATAGGAAGGGAAGAAAACTGCAAGACTTTTTGTTTTGATTGTTATTGTTTCTCCCCCAGAGGGACAAATACAGGAAACATACATTAAATAGCTTTTCCTAAGTGAAATTCTTCTAATTTTGAAATAGGCTAAATTAAAGCTGTTGTGTACTTTAACAGTGTAAAATCATTTGTGAGGGAAATTGCCTCATGAAAACCTGGCATTGATGATCTATTGATAAGTAAAAGCAGCAGACTATAAACACAGTATGATTATTATATCCTTTATTGCATATGTACATAGGGTCTTTTTTGGGGAGGGGTGTACCAGGGATCAAACTCATGACCTCACACCTACCAGGCAAGCGCTAGTGCCACTGAGCTATACCTCCGGCCCTGCATATGTACATATAAAAAAGCATGTGAGGACATATACCAAAATGATAATAGCAGTTATCTCTGACAGATAAGACTATAGGTAAATAAAATGTTTTTCTTTGTGTTGTTCTGAGTTTTCAATTTTTTCTACTGAACATGTATTAATTTCATAATTAGATGGGTCTGTATTAAAAACAACAAATAGAAAATCGAACTCAAGATGTAAAGAGTGAGGGAGAACCTTCACAGTGTGTAATTCTCTGTATTCTTAAATATCTTTATTTGGTGTGTAACAACTACTGTAAAGCATGATACTTGATGGTGTCTTTCTGCTTAGTAGGTGAATATAGAAATTAGGGGTCTTGAAGATGAACAACAGACAAGTCCAGATATTATTCTAACATGCATCAGTTAATCAAGGTCTTTGAGATGAAGATAGGGCTGAACTTGTGACATTCTTGTCTGAGAGCTTGACCCAAACTCCTGTTTTTGGCTGCCAGGCACCTTTTGAAGGCCCTCCTATAATTTCCCAACTCTTGACTCTGATTCTTACTCCAGTGTGGTAGAAGATAATGGTCTATGTCCCCAGCTTGCCTTGCGAAGGGACAAACCTTTGATTAGGCTTCTTAATAGCAGACATAGAAATAGAAGTGAGACTTCTATTCAGAAGCCAGAGACTTTAAGAGGCAGACACCACATGGAACCCACTCCTGAGTGGCATTCATTCTTCAAAGGAAGGGGTGACAGGAACTCTAGCAGGAATCTCCTGGGCTTGGTGATGACAGCCATGAGGATTACATAGGAACATTCTTGAGATGCGCTTTGGGTATTGTCTGAGCTGTGGAGTTTCCATTGCAAATGCTCTTGTCCTCCAAGAGATTCTATGAGCTATTTTATATCTTTGCATAAATCTTATTTTTGCTCAACTACCCAAAAAGTATTTTTCTCACAATGAAGAATCCTGACTGCTACGAACTGCATGGCATCCCTTTCAAAATTCATATCCGAAGCCCAAACCCTCAGTACCTCAGAATATGACTGCATTTCGAGGTAAGGCCATTCAAGAGTAGTTAACATTCAGTCATTAAGGTAGGCTCTAGTCCAACAGCATTAGAGTACTTACAAGAAGAAAAAGAAATGCCAGGGATGTGTATGCACAGAAAAAGGCTATGAGGACATATTAAGCAAGTGGCTATGTGTGACCCAAGGAGAGAGACTTCAGGAGAAACAAGCCCTGCAGACACCTTGATCTCAGACTTCTAGCCTCCAGGACTGTGAGACAATAACTTTCTCTTGTTTACAAGCCACCCAGGCTGTGGCATTTTGTTTCAGCAGCCCAGATAAATTAGTAAATTGATCAAGGACACATTTGCAGAAGGAAAAAAATGTTTGCTTCGGTTGATTTGTTTGTGTCAAATAGCACAAGGGGCCACAGAAGATGAAGCCAAGATGGTGAAGGCCATAAAAAATGTACTCAGGAGCCAAGGAAGTGTGGCCAAATGGACAGGAACTCAAAATTGGAAGAGTTAAGCCCATACAGAGAATCTAGAAGTCAGAAGTTAGGGAGGCAGGCAAGAGAGAGGTGACAATGTCAACTGTCAAGATGATCTACATTGAAGACTTGGAGCAAAAGTGAGTGAATGAAAGGAGTGGACAAATAATGAAAGATATAAACTCCAAAGGCAAACTCATTTTTCATTTGTGTTTTCATGCATTTATTTTTATTTGGTTATACAAAAATTATATACTTGTTTGGGAAATACAGAAAAATTAAATTTACACACATATATACACATGCAACTCATAAGCAACCCTGACCCAGAGATATAACCACTGTTAAAATTTTGGTGCATTTCCTTGAGGACATTTTTAATGTATATATAACACATTTTAAAAAAATCATGACTGTTATATTTGTACAGTCTACTTTTTTTTTCTCCTGGCTTTTAAATAATAGAAATTTATTTCTTGTGGTTCTAGAGGTTGAAGTCTAAGATCAGGGTGCCAGCCAGCATAGTCAGGTGTTTTTTTTGTTTTTTTTTTATTCGGTACCAGGGGTCAAACTCACGACGGCGTGCTTGCAAGGCAGGCGCTTATGCCACTGAGCTAAACCCACAGCCCCCGATGGTCAGGTTTTGGTTTTGGGACATTTAGGGGTTTAAAAGTGCACCGCTTCTTACTATGTCCTCACATGAGAAATAGTTGGGGGTGTCTCTGGGGCCTGTTTTATAAGATCACTAATCTTACTAGAGCTTTCAGGATCGGATCACCTCCCAAAGACCCCATACACTTTTATACTGTGAGTTAAGATTTCAACATATGAATTTGGATGGGACACAAACATTTAGACTATAGCAAAATCTGATCAAAAGACATGGAAGAGAAAGACTGGGGGCAGGAGTAAATTGGGGAAGAAGAAAAGATTAATGTAAAAACACGTCATTTAGTCAGCTGTTCCTGTAGGTCACTTGTACTTAATTACCCAGGACTGTCTCAGGCATCTTATGGAATTCATCAGAATTGTTTGCTCAGGGCAAAAAGAAAAGCCTTTACTCTTCAGTTGTCAACCCCAATCTGAGTGGCTCATGCAGTGCTGTCACAGAAACCTAAGAAGGATGGTCAGATATCCATCTGGGCAGTGGGAGCAGTGTAGATCTACTGAAAAAGCTAGGCCAAGAACCCTCCTGAGAAGGAAGAGAAGGGCGATTTCAGCACCTCTGTGAACCTGCGAATGCTTGTCTGTGTATTTTCTGGGGGTGAGGAGGAAGAGAGAAAAGAGGGAAGGGAGCAGGGAGGGAAGGGATCCTCCTCCCACTGATGGAAATTTGAGGAAGCAAGGAGGGAGGGAGGTTAGGGGGGAGGGAGGAAGGGAGGGAGGGAAGAAGGAAGGAAGGAAGGAAAGGAGGGAGTGAGAAGAAAAAGTAGTGTACAATACACTTCTATTGTACATTTTTTTTATTTCAGGTAATTATGTAGAGAGAGCACTTTCCTACCTTGCAGTTTTTTTTGTATGAGTCTCAGGTGCTCAATCTGCCCACTGCTGACAGGTGAAAAGGGAATATGGAGGGATATTTGGACTTGAACATAAGGGCAGAAGCTGGTAATTATAGCACACACCTGTAATCCCAGCACTCTGGGAGGCCAAGGCAGAAGGATGGCAAGTTGAGTCTAGCCTAGGCAACTTAGTGGCTTAATGAGATCCTGTTGCAAAGTAAGAAAACTAAAAATGACTGAGGATGTAACTCAATGAAAAGGCTAAGAAATCAATCCCAAGTACTGGTAAGAAAAAAAAAGGGCAGACCCTAAAAATATGGTATACTTATATTATTTGATTAAAGGAAGTCTGTCATGATCTTGTCACTCATTAACTTCTTTCATTTGAAAAACATAGGCTTTAGTCTGTAGACAGAAGCTGTGTCCATAGACAAAAGCCAAGTCCATGGACTGAAGCTGTGTGCACTCCCAGCCAACTTTACGCCTGTGTATCCCATGCCCTAGCCATAGCTACCCACCAACTCTGAGACTGCCGAGACTGCTCTGCATTTTGTTTCCCTTCAGCATGGGGCAGTAGAGGTATCAGCTAACCAACCAACCTGATTGTGGATAAGGCCAGTGCCCCAGGAGAGAAAGTAAGCCTCTCAGAGTCAGAAGCTCCGGGGAGAAATAATCGACTGCACCAACAGTGCTAGTCCCAAGAAAAACCCACAATTATTGTAAATTTAAAACAAAAAACAAAAACAAAAAAACTCCAACAAGATAAGATAAACAGGGTAGAATTTTACTCTGAAAAGTGACTCCTGGGCGTAGTGGTGTACCTCTGTAACCCCAGCACTTGGGAGGCTGAAGCAGGAGGATTACTGCAAGTTTGGGGTCAGCCTGAGCTACATAATGAGACTCTGTCTAAAAAAAAACAAAAGGCTCCTTCATGGAAGGCTAGAGTTGGAGAAAAAAATTCAGTACAGGGCCTAGAGTTTAATCAGGAGTCATTCTAGGAAAGAGTTAATTGTTTAAAACTAAACCTCAAAAAAACTTCTCTTCAGTCTCCATTGTTACCCTACCACAGTGACAAGATGAGGGACAGACATGGAGAGAGTGCAGGCTAGACATACATTTCCTGAAGCTTAGTCCAGCGAAGGACATGAGGCCCCAACCTCCATGGTAGGAAAACCAGCTCAGTGATTGTAGCTTTCAGACGGGTGGAATCTGGAAGTGCAGCACTTAGTCTAATGGTGTGCTTGACCCTCCACCCTGCTACTTATATCCACAAGAGACCAGTGATCTAGTTGCTTTCCCCAACCACCAAGATGAGCATGGATGTTCCTTGGCTTGGATGATTGCCACAGTCTGGGGTATACAGACTGAAGGTCCTATATACCTATGAGAAGAGGACACCTCACAAACCCACAGGCCATACCACTAGGTGAACAAAACCATTGCATGCTGGATTCCAAGACTGTAGATATTTGGGAAAAAATAGAGAACAAAAACATTTTTTGACTCATATGGCATTTAAGCACAATAGAGTACTACCTTGGCATAAAGAGGGCCAAACTTGAGACATTTGTAGGAAAACTGATGCACCTTGAAACCATAATGTTGAGATAAATCAGATACACAAGCTTAAATATCATATGGTTTCTCTCATATGAGAAACCCAAAATAAAAGATAGATAATAGAAAATAGGGATAAATATCTTTTGCAAAAGGGGAGGGGATCAAGAGATGGAGGGAAGGGAAAAGAAAATGAATGAAAGAATTACGGGGGCTGGTAATTTAGCTCAGCAGCATAAGCACCTGCCTTGCAAGGATGCAGTCATGAGTTTGATCCCTGGTACCGATAAAAAAAAAAAAAAAGAATTAAGATGTGCTATGTACATGTTCCAACTTCCAAGGAAGAATGTAATCACTATGTACTAATAAAAATGAAAACTGAGAAAAAAACCTTGTTTAAAAAATCCACAATTTTGGGTTTTTTAAAACTGTATTAGTGAATTTATATTAAGGTTCATTGAATTCAGAAAACTTTCTTTCCAATGACTGCTTCCAGCCTTCCAACGTTTTCACTAAAGCAGCCTACAGTCTGAAAATTTTACTCTAAATAGCTTGCAGAGCACTTGACTATGCTGCTTTTATGTAGTAAAACTGGTCAGTTTCCCAACAGAAGAGAGAAACTATGGATTGGCAGCAACAATGCTACCTGAGAACAGCACTGGCTTGCTAAATCCAAACCTTTTTAGTAGACATAAGTATTTGGAGCCTTATATACCCTGGGAAAAGAATGCATTCATTGGTTCATTTTTGTTTCTGTTTTGAGCTCATGGCTATGGTTCCTGATCACGCATGTTGAGCCAAACAGGGACTTCAGTCACTTTTCACTAACCAAATCTAGATCCACAGCCCCAAATGAATACTTTAAATCACATCCAGAAGCAAATTGGAAGCCCTTGCTTTCTGGGAAGGCTGGATGTAAGGTATTTTATGAGAAGATTTTAAACTTTCTGCATTTGGGATTTAATTTGGCCCACATTTCTGTGGTTGCTGCCTGGTGAGGGCCTTTTCATTTCAAACAAAGCAAAGGAATCATTGGTCTTAGAGACTTGTGTGTGTGTCTGAATTGGTGTGAAATATATATAACATAAAATGCATCATTGTAGCCATTTTAGAAATGATTAATAGTTATTATGGATTTGGAACAGTGCCTGTAAGATAAATAGTAACTTTTTTGGTCCACTGCTTAACTATACCTTGGAACCTCTTCTGTTAGTTTGTGTAGACATAGCTGAATAATTGTTCTATCTTATGGAAATACATAAGTGTATTTAATCAATAGCCTACCTACGGACATTTTGATTGTTTCTAGCCATTTGATACTATAAAAAATGCTACAACAATTATCATTATATTTACACTGTAACAAAAAGAATTAATACAAGTAAAGTCTCTGAGTCTGTTTCATCACACTTAAAAGTTTTGATAGATATTGGCAAACTTCATTTCAATTTATATTCTCAGCAACAACATACAGGATTATTGCCTGTCTCAACTTTTGTTGTTTGTGAATTTGAGGGGTAAAAAATGATCTCTTAGAGTTAACTTTTTTTTATTCATTGAGCAGTCTTTTAAACCAGAGAGCTCTGAATCACATACTAAACTTTACATGAGTGATTGAATATGTCTTCTTACTGATCTCATTTAAAGTGTCTTAGCCCGTACAAAAAGATTCTCACTATTGCCATCTTATTTGAAATATTGAAGAGTACAATTTTTTTTTGGCAGTACTAGGAATGGAACCTAGGACTTTTGCATGACCTACATTCCAAGCTTTAATTTTTTTTTTGTTTCCTTATTAAGAAGCTAAGTTGTCTAGGCTGGACTTGAACTTGCATCCTCCTGCCTCAGTCACCCAGAGCACTGGGATTTCAAGTTTGCACTGCCATCATGAGAAATGACAATCTACTGTATCATGCAAATCTTACTCTTAGATTATATTAGGCAAGTGTTGAAAAACACTTTTTAAAATTTACATTTATTTTTAAGTGACAAATAAAAACATAAAATTGCCTGTGGTACCATGTGGTATTTTGAAATATATATGTATATTTAATCTTTAAATTAAGTTTAACATCTATCACCTCAAACATATCATTTCTTTATGGGGAAAACATTCAGAATCTTTTCTTCTAGCTTTTTGAAATATACAATACATTATACATTATTATGATTTATATTCACCTCACTGTGCAATAGAACATCAGAATTTCATACTCCTAATTGAAACTCAGTACTAACTGATCAACCCCTATTCCCTCCACACTCTCCCCAGCTTCTGGTAGCCACCATTCTACTCTCAACTTTCTTTTCTTTTTTTTTTTTTGGTACCAGGGATTGAACTTGCAACCTCGTGCTTACCAGGCAAGTGCTTGAATCACTGAGCTAAATCCCTGGCCCTCTACTCTCAACTTTTATGACACCAGTTCTCTGAGTGTTTCTGGTGCAGCTTCTCTAGTCAGCTATGCTGGATCTCTCCTTCTATGCTGTCTTAATTATTTCAGTTTTGCAGTATATTTTGAAGTCAGGAGATATATTCTAAATAGCTTTTTTTTCTGTTTTTGGTACCAGGTATCAAACTCACAACCTAGCACTTGCCAGGCAGGTTCTTATACCACTGAGCTAAATCCCCAGCCCAGTCAGGTGATATATTACCTTTAACTTTCTTTCCCTTCAAAATGACTTTGACTATTGGGAAACTTCTGTGGATCCATATGAATTTTAGGAATTTTTTCCTTGTATGAAGAATGTCATTGGTATCTTGGTAGGGACTGCACTGAATTTGAAGATCACTTTGAGTAGTATTGTTATAGGCAACAGTTAGATAGAAATATTACAGGCAGTCAGACAGGACTGGGCCCTCAAAGGAGCTAGTGCAGAAGGTCAGATACCTTGCAACCATGGGGAGACAGACAGCTCCATTGTGGGCCAAATCTCAAGACAAAAGATAAATCAAATGCAATGCATACTTCCTAAGAGTAAGCATCTGGAATTGATATTCTAACTAGGTCTCTGTCACTCTGAGGAAGCCAGGAGTCACCATCCCAACCCTATACAGAAATAGTCATGGTTCTGTATTCATTCCCATTTGCTATGTGACTTACTTCCCCATTTATCCCTGATTTAATCAATTTTACCTGTGCAATTCATCTTATTGGTTGACCATAGTTTGGTCCTGCCTTATGCTCATGTTAAGAGCTCCCATTTTTCCCCACCTTGGACTCATCTCACTTTGTGGTTTTACTCTATAAAAGTCCCTACAAAGGACAGAGTCTTTGAGGGAGATCCAAGATGGCCAATTGAGATGTAACACTATAGAGAGCCTCTCTGAGAAAAACAACTCAAATGCTGGAATCTGACACCATGGAGAGGACTGGACGAAAGGAGAGGAATTCTCACGACCCAGGAAGAAACTGAGGAAAAAGAAAAAAAAAAGTAAAAAAAAGAAGAAGAAGAAGTGTGGATGGAGGGCTAGAGCAGGGCAGACTCTGGAAGTTGTGCTGGGCATGTCTTGGAGTTCGGCAACTCACGATTGAGCTGAGGTCATGGCCCTGCTGAGAGCCTGGGGTAGCTGAGTTCGAGACCCTTGGTGGGAGGAGGCGCTGCAACAGGGAGTGGAGACGGCAAGTGGAGCTGCATGGACTTTGGTGAGTGCTGGGAACTGGATTCCCCAGAGCGAGATCACCAGCAGGATGACATATTGGATTTGGGCAAGTCAGGCTTGAATCAGCAACTGAGGCAGCTTCAATTGGTGGCTCCTGGCCCAAAGTGGATTGGTGGGATCTGCTTGGGCTGGGCCATGTGGTATTTTGAAATATGTATGTATATTTAATCTTTAAATTAAGTTTAACATCTATCACCTCAAACACATCATTTCTTTATGGGGAAAACATTCAGAATCTTTTCTTCTAGCTTTTTGAAATATGCACTGTGCACCTCACAGATCATCAGCAGACAGGGGAGGGCAGCACTGGCCTAGCCAGTAAGCTGCAGAGGGAATTAAGGCAGTACGTAAAGGTCTGGACACCTCCACTGTTCATCTGTCTTAGGGAAACCAGAAGCATGACAAGACAGAGAAACAGCAAAAGGCCTTCAACCACCAACCCAGGGAAAATAAGCCCAGGAGGGGTAAGTACAGAGGAGATTGAGGGCAGCGGACATGCAGTATTAGATATGGCCTTATCAGAAGTAAAGAAATACTTCTGTGACCTCATAGATGAATTTAAATCTGAAATTCTAACTCAGGTGAAGCAAGATATAAGAAAATTAATAAAAGAAACACTGGGTACTCCTCAAGAAGACACAATGGAAGAATGGAGGAACCCAGGGAAAGGAGAGAAGCCTTTGATGAAGAATATAAACAAAATCTAGAATACATGAAACAGATCCAAAGAGAATATCAGGAAATTAAAAACTCCATCGAAAGCTGGAAAAACTCCTTAACAGAAACTAAAGACAGACTTTCAAAACTTGAAGATAGGTTTGCAATGTATGATTGCAGAAGGAAGAATCTCTTAAAAATAACAAGAAATCAGGAAGTAATGATACAAAGGCTAAAAGACGGTAAGAGGATTTATAACTTAAGAATAAAAAATGTGAATGAAGAAGCAGGGACAAATACAAATGAAATAAAAAGACTATTGACAGAAATAATTAAGGAAAACTTCCCAAGCATAGGAAGTGATGTTCAGATATATGAGGCATACAGAACTCCAGCCACCTACAACCAAAACAGATCTACACCTAGATATATAATAGTCAGGAAATCCATCACAAGAACAGAATATTAAAAGTGGTCAGAGAAAAAAAACAGATTACCTATAAGGGAAAACTCATCAAAATCACAGCACACTTCTCGATGCAAACTATCAAATCAAGAAGAGCTTGGTTTGAAATATTCCAAACTCTGAAAGAAAATAACCTCCAAGGCTGGGGATTTAGCTCAGTGGTATAAGTGCCTGCCTTGCAAGCATGCAGTCGTGAGTTTGATCCCCAGTACAAAAAAAAAAAAAAAAAGAAAATAACCTCTAACCCAGACTGATGTACCCTGCAAAACTGTCTCTCAAAATTAATGGAGAGACAATATATTTCCACGACAAAGAGGAACTGGGGGAGTTTGTGACCACCAATCCAACCCTGCAAAGAATACTGAAGGACATTCTAGTGAGAGAGAAGAAAATCACCAGGATTCCAGGAACAATGGCAGAAAGGCCTCAATGAAAGGAGCAGACAAGGCTGGGGATTTAGCTCAGTGGCTTAAGTGCCTGCCTGGTAAGTTCAAGGTCGTGAGTTCGATCCCCATACCAAAAAAAAGGAGGGGGGCAGACAGTGGAATGAAGGAGAAAAGTAAACAACAGTGACAGAAAATAGCATTGCAGAGATGAGGCAGAGAAGACTGGCTATATCACTTTTTGTCTTGACTGATGTTATTTGAATCTGGTATGCTTGAGGGTGTCAAGTCTGGGAGTAGGGGCAACTACTCTGGGGATGACAGGATTCAATAGGATACCCATTCTGATTTGATTATTAACTGCCTTTGAAGTCCTATAATGTCTCTAATGTTTAGTTTTTATTAATAGTGCTATGTACCACTAAGTTTAATTATACTATGCCTGATGATATAGACAGTTTTAGTGAAAATAACAGGAGACATCATGGTGACAGCCATAGATCACCTAGTAGTGTAGTTTTATATGTCCTTCTTATTTCATGTTTCTCTATGAATTTGTATTGTTGACTTGTTTTGATTTGTTTTTCCCTCTA